>QARZ01040800.1:116040-129038 GCA_013407115.1 Glycine latifolia | reverse complement strand
TTTATAGGCTTGTAATGAATGACTTAGGTAAAGGTGGATAAGAAAAGGATATTTAGGCTAAAACTAAGAGAAAAAAGGGGCAATAGGGAGCAAGCCAACAAGTTAAAAGAGGGGTAGAAACAAAGAAATGAGATTTAAAGGAATTTACAAGGATGAAAATCAACCATAACAACTTTTATTGCATTTTCTTTTTCTTTTTCTTTTTGTTTGCTTTTCTTTTTCCTTGTTTATGCAATTTTTTTTCTCTTTGAATGTTTGCTTTGTAAACTATTTCTTTTCTTTTCTATTCTTTTCTCATCATCATTTTTTTTTCAAATCAAAACAAAAGCAAATAAAAATACCCCACAATTGTTTGAAACTCACTCCCAAAACAATTCCAAAGCCCCTTTCCTCCCTAAAGCTAGGATAACATGGTTTTCCATTTTTTTTAGTTTGCAATGAGTTATATAAGAAAGAAAAGGCTAAAGGCTCAAAAAGGGTGACAATGGATGTCAACACAAGGATAGGTTTATTTGGCTAGTGGCTAAAAGAAATAAGGCCTAACTAAATCATCTCAATCAAAGCATGTGCAACAAGGATGAATTAACACATGAAAGAACATATCCACAAAGGCTCAAAAACTCACAAGGCATAATTCTATCACACATGATTCATCTTAAATTCTATTTCTTAAACCTACTTATCACTTCAACAATTGCAACAATGATTCACATCAAGCATGAAACCTCTCAATCCAACCAAAATTTTAACATTTCTCACAATTTATGCAAGTTAGAAATCCTATGAAAAACATGAAAAGTGCCTAAATTCAATAAAAACAGCAACCAAAACAGAAACAGCAACATAAACAGACAGAAAACAGAAACATACAGACTCAAAAACTAAAACAGACAGATAAACAGAAAATAGAATGTATAAACAGAAACGTACGCAGAGAATAGAAAATAGACAATAACCAGAAAACAGATTTTGGGATCCTTCACCCCCCACTTGAAATGCACATAGTTCTCAATGTAAGCATGCAAAGAAATGCAAACAAAGAGATAACAAATAAAAGAAGGGAAAAGGAAACTCCCGAAATGTCATTCAAGATGCTTCATCACACAAAATTGGCAAGACCAAAGAGATGTCTGCCACAAGCTCCTCCTCCACTTGAGGGCTCTCATGAAATACTTTGAGTTGGTGACCATTGACCTTGAAGACTTTGCCGGTAACTTCATTTTTAATCTCAACTGCACCATGGGGGAAAACATTAGTAATAACAAAAAGTTCATCCCATCTAGATCGAAGTTTATCGGAAATAAGCTTAAGGCGAGAATTAAACAAAAGCACTTTTTGGCCACTATGGAACTCCTTTCTAAGAATCCTAGAGTCATGAAATCTCTTCACTCTCTCTTTGTAAATCTTGGAATTCTCATAGGCCTCTAAGTGGATCTCTTCAATTTCTTGCAACTAAAGCTTCCTTTCCATACCCGCTTCATCAAATGCCGTGTTACAACTCTTCACCGCCCAATAAGCACGATGCTCAATCTCCACCGGTAAGTGGCATGCCTTACCAAAAACCACCCTATAGGGAGACATCCCCAAAGGTGTCCGGTAAGCGGTCCTGTGAGCCCATAAAGCATCCTCAAGTAGCTTGCTCCAACCCTTCCAGTTTGGTTGCACCAGCTTCTGTAACGCTTAATCTCTTTGTTAAAAACCTCTGCTTGCCCATTAGTTTGGGGATGATAAGCTGTAGAAACTCTATGTACAACCCCATACTTCTGAAGCAAGGATGCCAATGACCGGTTACAGAAATGGCTCCACTGGTCACTGATAATGGCTCTAGGCACACCAAACCTGCAGAAAATGTTGGATCTCACAAAATCCACAACAACTTTAGAATCATTAGTTCTAGTGGCCTTAGCCTCAACCCATCTAGAAACATAATCAACAGTAAGCAAAATATATGAAAAACCATGAGAAACAGGAAATGCACCGAAAAAATCAATACCGCAGACATGAAAAATCTCACAAAAAATAATGGGTTGCTGAGGCATCTCATGTCTATGCGTAATGGTTCCTCTTGCTCTGTGACACTGCTCACAAGTGGTGGTAAAGTGATGAGCATCTCTAAACAGGGTGGGCCAAAAGAACCCACAGTCCAATACCCTCCTAGCAGTCCTCTGAGGACCAAAATGACCTCTGGTAGGTGTGCCATGACAAAACTGAAGAATAGACTGAATCTCATGATCAGGCACACACCTTCGGATCACTTGGTCACTACCAAATCTCCACAAATAAGGATCATCCCAAACATAATATTTGGCATCACTCTTAAGTTTATCTATTTGGGACCTAGATGCATGAGGTGGAACAACAGATGCAACAATGAAATTAACAATGTCAGCAAACCAAGGTGTGATATGTGATGAATGCAAATGCATCAAATGCTCATCAGGAAAATTATCACGAATGGGAAAAGACTCAAGAGGTCCTTCAATCTTGCTCAAGTGATTAGCAACCAAGTTTTCTGCACCACTTCTATCCTTAATCTTGAGGTCAAACTCCTGAAGAAGAAGCATCCACCTGATCAATCTAGGTTTAGCATCAGGCTTCTTCAACAGCTACTTCAAAGCTGCATGGTCAGTAAAGACAGTGATATGGGAGCAAAGCAAATAAGATCTAAATTTATCTAAAGCAAAAACAATAGCTAAAAGCTCATTCTCAGTGGTGGTGTAGTTAACTTGGGCTGCATCTAAAGTGCGTGAAGCATAAGCAATGACATGGGAGAGTTTACCAACTCTCTGTGACAACACAACCCCAAGTGCATAATTAGAGGCGTCACACATCAGCTCAAAGGGAAGCTCCCAATCTGGTGGCTGCATGATGGGAGAGGTAGTCAGCTTCTTCCTCAATCCCTCAAATACCTCTTTGCAAGGCTGGTCAAATGTAAAGTCTATGTCCTTTTGGAGAAGCTTGGACAATGGCAATGCAATCTTACTGAAATCCTGAATGAATCTCTTATAAAAACCTACATGTCTAAGAAAAGAACGTACTTCTTGCACAGAAGCGGGGTAAGGTAAAGAAGTAATCACATCAATCTTGGACTTATCGACCTCAAGACCTCTTCTAGAGACCAAATGCCCTAAGACTATACCCTCATGCACCATAAAATGGCATTTCTCAAAGTTAAGAACAAGTTTAGTCTTAATACACCGGTCAAGCATTCTAGAGAGACTATCCAAACATGCATCAAAAGAGGAACCATAAACAGTGAAATCATCCATAAACACCTCCATGCAACTCTCTAATAAATCAGAAAAGATGCTTACCATGCACCTTTGGAAGGTGCCAGGTGCGTTGCATAGGCCAAAAGGCATCCGGGTGTAAGCAAATGTGTCAAATGGACAGGTGAATGTGGTCTTGTGTTGATCCTCTGGTGCAATATGAATCTGCATGTAACCAGAAAAACCATCAAGAAAGCAATAATGTGATTTACCTGCCAACCTCTCTAAAACTTAATCGATGAAGGGAAGAGGGAAATGGTCCTTGCGAGTGGCTTGGTTGAGTCTCCTGTAATCAATGCAAACCCGCCAACTGTTGGCCACTCTAGTCAGAATCAGCTCATTATCTTAATTCTTCACAACTGTGAGACCCAACTTCTTAGGAACCACTTGGACAGGTGAAACCCAAGTGCTATCTGAGATGGGATAAATGATCCCTGCAGCTAGTATCTTTGTCACTTCCTTCTTCACCACATCCAAAATAGTGGGATTCAGCCTCCTCTGTGGCTGCCTCACTGGCCTAGAATCATCTTCCAAAAGTATTCGATGCGTGCATATAGAAGGATTAATGCCAGGAAGGTCAGCAAGGGTCCATCCAATTACCTTTTTGTGGCCTCTCAAAACATGCAACAGCTTCTCTTCATGCTCAAGTGACAGGCTGCTAGATATGATGACTGGAAGCTGCTGAGCATCATCTAAATATGCATATTTGAGGTGCTCAGGTAGTGACTTTAGCTGCAAGGAAGGTGGCTGAATGGTGGAAGGCAAGGAAAGACTGGGGGCTGAGGGAAGTGGGATAGTAGGCTTAGAACTTGTATTTGTACCTGCAACACAATCAAAGTGAAGTGCGGATGAAATCTCCGCACAAATACTACATGCAACAGCAGAATCATCACAGGTACAATTACAAGAACCAACATCAAAATCAGAAAAATCAGAAGAATCAGAAAATTCAGAAAGTAAACCAGAAATATCTACACTATCTACTGCAACATTAATGATATCAAGAAGAAGAACAGAATGTTCCTCTACAGGATGTCTCATGGCCTCAAAAACGTTAAACTGGACAACGTCATCACCAAACTCCATGGACAAAGTTCCTGCATACACATCAATTTTGGTCCTCGCTGTCATCAAGAATGGTCTCCCTAGGATCAATGTGGAACCATGGCTAGAAGACTCATTCTCCATGTCCAAAATATAAAAATCCGCAGGGAAAATCAAATTATTAACTCGTACCAACACATCTTCAATAAGTCCAAGTGGAAGCGCAACACTCCTGTTGGCTAAGTGAATGACAACACCAGTGGGTTTCAACTCACGAAGGTGTAGTGATCTGTAAACTGATATGGGCATGATATTAATGGAGGCTCCAAGATCACACATGGCATCTGCAAAAGTAATACCTCCAATGGTGCATGGAACAGTGAAAGTTCCAGGAACCTTACACTTCTGTGGAAAGGTGGATAGTGGCATGGAATCAATAGTCTTGCCCTGTATGAGTGCAGATACATTCCTGCCCATCTTCACTTGCTCATCTCCCTTCAGCTTCCTCTTATAAGTGCATAAATCCTTCAAAAACTTTGCATATTTCAGAATCTATTTGATGGCATCCAATAAAGGAATGTTGACTTCAACCCTCCTAAAAATATCAAGCAAATCAGAATCAAATTCCACTTTCTTTGCAGAAATGGATCTAGAAGGAAAAGGTAGAGGAATTAGAGGAGTTTGCTTTGGTGCAAAATCTGATTTAGCACCAACTACTGTTGAATCTGAAAGCTCCTTGCCACTCCTCAAGGTAATGGCATTCACACTCTTTGGATTAATCACTGGTTGTGTTGGAATGTTGCCAGAACCTTGCTGCTGCATCTGGTTGACAGTTGTAGCTAACTGTCCAATCTGAGTCTGGAGGTCTTGGATGGTGGCACTAACATTCTGTTGAAACTGAAGGTTAGTGGTGGCCATTTGCTTCATCAAGTTCTCCAAAGAAGGTCTAAAACTGGTCTGCACAGGTTGTGCAGGTGGTGTAGGTGCAGGTGCAGGTTGCTAGAAATGTGGCTGTTGTCTGAAAGGGGAATGTTGGTATTTGGTGGTCAAAGGCTGGAAATGCTGTTGTGGAGGTCTGAAGGGCTGCTGCTGTTGTGGTGGACTAGGACCATACCTCAAATTCGGATGATCTCTCCAACCAAGATTATAAGTGTTGGAGTAAGGATTATACTGCTGTTGAGGTCTAAATGGTTGTCCAGGTTGCATGGCAGAAACTTCAGCAGCTTGTTCTGTCTCTTGGAGATTGGGACATGCATCTGTTTGATGATCAGACGCACAGCAGATACCACAAAGTCTTGGTTGGTTGGCTGCCGTCACATTCTGTTGTTGACCAATAGCAAGCTGCCTCACAAGGGATGTCAACTCTGTCAATTTGTTCTCCAACCTCTGGTTTTCAGCAACCATAGAAACAGAAACTTCATTTGCAGCCTTGGATGTAGCAACACCTCTAGTACCAATTTGTTGATAATTGGCTGCCATGTTAGAAATCAACTGCGTTGCAGCAAGAGGGGTCTTGTCCATCAAAGCGCCTCCACTGGCTACATCTATCATACTCAGCTTGTTGAATCTCTCCCAGTACTCATACAATGTCTCCCCAGCTAGTTGTCTTATACCACAAATCTCCTTCCAGATGGATGCTATTCTAGATGCTAGAAAGAATTTCTCCAGAAACTTCTCTTCATATCTGTCCAAGTGTTGATAGGATCTAGTTGAAGGTACAACCAGTCCTTGGCCACACCATCCAGTGAAAAAGGAAATGCCTTCATCTTGACATAATCTTCATGAATGTCATGTGGTCGCATGGTGGAACACACTACATAAAACTCCTTAAGATGCTTGTGTGGATCTTCACCTGCAAGACCATGAAAACTTTGGAAGCAAATGGATCAGTCCAGATTTTAGCTCATAGTAGACCTTAGTCTCAGGATATTGAATACACCAAGGTTGGTAAACAACATCAAGTGTAGCCAATTCCTTAAGAGTTAGGTTGTTATCAACCATTGTATCAAGATGTTCAGAAGTAGAAGGATTAGAAGTAAATTCAGAATCAAAATCAGAAGACACTATGCTATTGTCTAAAACTGCACTATCAAAGTCATCTAAACTAATATTATGTCTGTTTAATCTGTGAAATGTCCTATCTATCTCAGGATCATATGCATGTAATTCGCTTGATGTGGACCTAGTCATACACAATTCAGCTCATAAGGAACAATAAACACAGACAATACAGAAATGTCAGACAACTACTCTACCAGGACACTACTCACTATATATGCTAAAACGAAATAGAAATTGAAAAACTGCCCTAAAATTTTTAAAAAAAAAATCTAGAAAAATAACAGTGAATGTCTAAAAATCATAATTGATTTTTGTGATTTTTTGGGGGATTTTTAAAAATGGCCTAAATGAAGGAATTTCGCGATTTGGACCCCTCCTGATCGTGTTTAGCCTTCATAGGGTCACCTTGATGTATTAATTTTCTCCATATTCTAGGAAAATTTCAGCCCATTCCGAGATAGTTTGCTGTGAAATGACCAGAATGCCCCTGCGCAAATTGTAAAAACGGTGTTAAAATTCCTACTTAGAGGTCGAATTTGCCAATTTTAACCTAGACCCAACCCTTAAAGGGATTGCTTTTGTTTAGAATGGGGGATAAACTTTGGAAAACAAATCGCAAAGCAAAACTGCACAGGTCTGAAAAATTTTGGACAACAAAATGACACTACAAACACAACTACACTACACAAATTTCATCCTACTACTCCTCTGTTTTTTGCTCTGTTTTTCCCTATTTTTCTCTGTTTTTTGGCAGCACACATGAAACTTCATCATCCACACTTCATAATTAACAAGAACAATCATGCAATTATGTAACAAAGTGCGGTTGTGCAGCAAAATGTAAATATGCAGTGAATGTAACTTTTACTACTACTATGAACTAATTACAGTGAATTAAAGCTAGCACACAATGAACTGTGTCCCTGGCAACGGCACCAGTTTTGATAAGCGTTTGTCGTGTCGCTTCAAAACAATTAAACTAAGCTAATTCTGTAGCACAGGATTATCCTAGGTCGACTCAAAGACACTATCAATATGGTTCTATCTTCAATTCACTACTAATAGTAAAGGGGATTTTAGTCAAACAGTTTGCACGCGCGAAGTAAAAATTGCAAAGACACAAACTACGATTAGAGATCAATGCAAAAACTAACAGAATTGATAACAAGTAATGTAAAACAGATTAAAGAGCACCAATCCAATTCACCAAACCAAGCTATTCGAATCATCGTCGTTCTCAGAAATTTATCCTATTATGAAAGTTCATTCAATTTCATTAGAAGCAGTTCAATTGAATTAACCCCTGAATTAATTGAAACCACAACCCTAATTGAAATATTATCCAATTAATCTGTGATTTATATTCAAAATTAGGAAATGAATCCATAACCTAATCCTCTTTCAATCCTAAATGCATTCATAATCATGAAAACAAAATAGCAATTGAAGAAGAAAGTGAACATTCACACAAAATTCAAAATACTAAACCAGAACTTAAATTCTTCTCTTGCTTGGGTTGCATCCTTAGATTGATTGATTATTTAGCCTTCCATGATCATCATCAATGAAAGCCCCATGAAATAAGTGCACGAAAATGGAAGAAGGGAAAATGAAAATGAAGAACAATGAAGAACAAGGAAGAACAGTTGAGAGAAAATAAGAGAAAGAGTTTTGATTCTAAAAACTTAAAAAGAGAAATGTAAAGCTGTTTTTGCAAAATGAAATGTAATGTATTAATTCCTCCTAATGTCACTAATATATAGTGACTAAGTCTGAAGAAAAGAATGGGCCATGAACAACCCATCAATTCTAATTATTTATGCTATTTACACAATAAAAGTCCAACTCACAGCCCAAAATACAAGTGCAGTGGTTCTGACTTCAAAGCCTAAAATGACCCTCCAAATGGCAGAATTGGCCTCGGCTTATTTCTGGCAAACTTGTAGATCTTTTCGTTATCTTTCCAAGGACAACAAGAAAGCTCAATTCAGAGTTCTGTAGAGCTCTGTAGGTCCTGTACAAGGTAGATACATCAAGTGAGCATAAAATCTGAAAATATGCAACAATTAGCAATTAAGCCCACTAACTTGCCTAAGACAAAAACTGAATTAGAATGGGAAAATAAAAGTCCAAGAGAAGTCAAATAAGCTAAGAATGATAGAAAAGTATTTAACTAAAGGAAATCCATCAGCAATCCAACTACAAAATCCATGGAAATACTCTTCTATTTCCACTCTGGAATTTGCAAAGGTTGCAATAGGCCAGACGGTCTTTGATGCTCAATCTTGACTTTCTGACATACCGAACATTTTGTCACATGCTCAGCTATATCCCTTTTCATCTCGGGCCACCAAAAACTTTTCTTCAAATCTTGATACATCTTGGTGGAACCCGGATGAATGCTAAATCGGCCCTTATGAGCTTCAGACAGCACCGCATCCACTAACTCGCCCTTAGGCACAACAATCCTACCTCGATATAACACCAAACCCGAGTTGTCCGGTTTCTCCCAAGACACGTCCTTCTGCCCGGATAAGGACTTCACATCCTCATCCCGGTTCTGGGCATCCCGGATTCTCATAATCAACCCATTGTCCACCTTGGTCTCTCTCAACTCAAGACCTCGGTCACCCTTAAGTATAGTTAGGTGCATATCCCGAAAATCCTCTATCAACTTGCATTCCTCAATCAACATGCAAGCTATGTTCATGTGCTTCTTGCTGAGAGCATCCGCCACCAAGTTGGCCTTACCGGGATGGTACCTCAACTCAAAATCATAATCCTTGATAAACTTCATCCATCTCATTTGTCTCATATTTAACTTTTTTTGATCAAATAAATACTTAAGACTTTTGTGGTCACTGAACACCACAAACTTAGAACATACAGGTAGTGCCTCCATATCTTTAAAGCAAAGACCACAGCTGCCAGCTCCAAGTCATGCGTAGGATAATTCTCCTCATACTCCCATCCTTCTTCTTAACAAATATAACCGGAGCTCCCCATGGCGACACACTTGGTAAAATAAATTCTTTGGACAACAAGCCCTCAAGCTGCGCCTTCAACTCTTTTAGCTCCAAAGGAGCTATATGGTAAGGAGCTACCGAGATGGGTCCTACACCCGAGATCAAATCAATGGAGAAATCAATTCCCCTCTTGGGTGGAAGCTGTG
The DNA here is from genome assembly GCA_013407115.1 of Glycine latifolia. Taxonomy (NCBI): domain Eukaryota; kingdom Viridiplantae; phylum Streptophyta; class Magnoliopsida; order Fabales; family Fabaceae; genus Glycine; species Glycine latifolia. The sequence goes on along the minus strand of QARZ01040800.1, from coordinate 119,492 downwards.
TGATTTCCTCCGGAAAAACATCCATAAATTCATTCACGACTGGAATCTCTTCTAGTTCCCATCTCGGCCTTTCTTCTACTATACTTAGTAAAAGATATCCCTGGGCTCCTCTCTTCATCTCCTTGCCGACTTGCAAGGTTGTGATAAGCGAAGTGAAACCCGGTCTGTTTCCATCCTGAGATACTACAATCTTCTTATTGCAACAGTCCAACATGACGCCATACTTGGCTAACCAATCCATGCCCAAGATAATCTCAAGATTAGGCATCTTAAGACAATACAGATCGACATTGTATTCCCGACCCTCAAAACTAAACCGCACATCCTGGCAGTAAGTATCAACCTGGCACTGCTCCTTAGAAGCATTGGTGACAACCATGGGAGGAAACAAGATGAAAATCTGTAAGTTCAGACTTAGGGCAACATGATTCTCAATGAAGGAGTGAGTAGCTCCATAATCAAACAATACTCTCACATCACAATTATCAATAAGAATCATACCTCGGATCAAGTCGGGAGCTCGGGTGGCCTCTTTGGCATCAATCGTATAAATCCGTCCTGAAGGTGGTGCTATTGAAATAATGGGAGCAGCTACAACCCGGTCATCTCTTTGAGGACATCTCTAGCAAAGTGACCACGCTACCCACAGTTGTAACAATTAAACTGACCAATGGGACATCTCCCCCAATGGTTCCTCCCACATGTAGTACACTTCGGAGGTGGGTTCAGTCTTGGTCCAACTTCTTTATAACCCGATCCCTTTTTAAACCGGTCATCTGGGGATGACACCCTCAAATATTTGCCAGGTGATAACCCCACTCTGGCCCCACAATAACTGTGAAGTGGTAGCCCACCACTCATGCGTATCTCCCTGCAACAGATAGGTTGCATAGAGAAGTCGTTGATGGTCCGAACAGTCCATCACAGTGAAAACCTTCTCTAAAGCTTGCAACCACTTAGCAGCAACAATGGGGTTGTATCCCCCATGAAACACTGGAGGGTCATGCTTCCGAAAAGCAATCAACATCTTCCCTCTTACTGCTACATCCTCCTCCACACTAAACGGTGACAACCCGTCCCCTCGATGGTGGCTAGGTCTATCATCACGATGACTACCCCACCATGGAAACGACTGCCTTCACCCTCGAAGGTAGGTGGTGGAGAGGGTACTCGATCCTTTCATCGCAGAGTTCTCAACTCTGCCATCAAGTTCTCGTTAGCCTTCAACAAGGCTTCGTTCGCCTGCCGGCTTGCAGCCATCTCTTGCTGCATAGCTGCCAAGGCAACAACCATAGGATCCGGGTGTGCCTCATCATCCCCTCTCCCCGCATCACTTCTGGTTCTCACCATGATACTGCACAGGTCATACCAAGAGTGAGTTGATCAGACACACACTTATTAACCACACCTGCAATACTCATATTGAACCCTACGACATCAAAGAATGATTTCACACAACTTCCATACATAATGCTTCCCTAGGACAAACTGCTCTGATACCATAAAATGTAACGACCCGTATGCATCCTGTTCATTAACATTATAATATGGTCTTAAGCGCAGCAATTACTTAACATAAATTACGTAAACACGAAAGCACATAAAATAATAAGACGTCATGCAATATAATCTAACATTATGTATGGAATTTTGTATACAACCCGACATCCGGGAACTGTTACATAAGGTACATCTTATATTAACCCTTACCGGGTTACAAAATATACAACAAAATTGAGCCCAACAGGCTCTCCAAAAAGAACCGCTTTCCAAAATCCGCTCCCTCGAACCCGGCATCAGCCTCTTGTCTGGGATCCTCAATTAGTAGCCAAACCGGCCTCAGCCAACTCGGCCTCTCAATTGAGATCTGCTGAACAACCCCTACTCTGGCCTCTTACCCCAGACCTCGTCCTCTGCTCGCTGGCTATCACCTGCAATAAAATGTCATCCCCAACCACGGTGAGATACAATCTCAGTAAACTCAGGGTTCTTGGAGACTCACCTCCCCCTGGTTCACTTCCAGAGTACATAGCATCTATATTGGCATTATCAATAACATAGCCATCCCGACCTTTAAGCCATCCCGGCCTTTAAGCCAACCCAACCTTTAATAAAATAATACATGTACATAACCACATCAACATACCATTCCATCACCAATATGCAATTTAGCCAACCAATGCATATATCATACACAATTGCATATAAGATATACAAGTTAAACAGTTAGTACCCTTTAGTGCACTCTTGTATACCTTCCAATGTACTCCACGTACACATCACGTATCCCGGCCTGAGGTCCCAGAGCCCGGACTCCACGTGATAATTCCACCAATATGCCCTTCCAGCACAGACATGCATAGATGCATATACAAATATACAACTTAGCCAACCAGTGCACATCTCCATTACATGTATGTTTTCAATCAAAAGCAATAACACAAAATATAAATACACACACCATGATATCCAAGAACCATCACTCCCCAGGAGTATGGTGGAACACAATCAAGGGATGCAATCCAGAACCTATCCTCTCAGCCGCGTATTTACCGCCACCGATATCTTCTTTATCAAGCCCTACACCAGGCAAGAAAGATATCAAGAATGGATCTCAACTATTTCATGAAAAGAACCCAGTTCTTTTCCAGGTCTCAACCATATACAACCACCCAATGACTTGTAAACCCCACAAGATCTAACTGGTAAAACAAAATTCTCAAAACCTAGAAAAGTTAGTTTTCAAGGTTGAACTCTCATCACATCAACCTTCTAAGCATGTTTTCCAAAGAAATAACACCCAAACCAATCCTAACTCATATGGGTCATTTTTCTTTTAAAACCCCAAACTTAAAAGATATGGTGAAATTAACATATCTTACCTTAAAAACAACAAGGAAGACTAGTGGACAGCTTTTCGAAGCTTAGATATCCTTAACGTGCCTTCTATCTCTTAAAGGTTGAAACTTTAACTTCCTTTGGAGAAATCACCTCCTTGCCTGATGGTTTTCACCACTAACAAAGGGTGGAAACTAGTTTATATGATGATATTCTTCAACTCTTACGTTGGATGTAAAGGTTTATGGTTAAGAAAAGGTTATCTAGGAAGCTTTTCTCACTACAACAATGGAGGGAATAAGATATGAGAGAGAAAGTATTTTTAGCAGAGGTAGTGAAAATAAAGTTTCTACTGAAATATCTCACTCATGCATATCTTAAATATCCTGAAAATTGACACGCGTCAAATTGTAATATGAGGACCTTTCTCGCGTCAAAACAACCAGAAAAGAGTCAACACCTGTCACTTGTGTAAAGTGAAAATGTAGAGATATTTGATTGCTAGATTAGGTTTACTGTTTTGCAAGTCAATGTGTTATATCTCATATACGTTACGTGTGACTACCCGGGTTCTCATCCTATTACGAACGCTGTCGGGTTGGATTTAAATATAA
>QARZ01040800.1:101951-116030 GCA_013407115.1 Glycine latifolia | reverse complement strand
ATATATATATATATATATATATATATATATATATATATATATATATATATTGAGTGCAACCTTACTACCACACCCCGGGTTCCTGTGCACTCATTCCAACCACAAAGATAAGTCCGGGTTAAACAGCAAGTACTGACTATTTAATCGATTACGAATGTCTATGAAATCGATTGCATAAGAACCCGTCCTTGATACAATAATACATTCAACGCTGCCCAAGGTCTATTATGAATTTAATTGTTATGAAGGTACATTCTGAATATAGGTGGCTAGAGACAAGAAAGAGATGCAAACAAAAAGAACGAAAGAGAAGTTGTATACACCATAAGTAGAGGTGTTTGTGGTGAGGTTTTGTATGATTTTAATTTAAAATTAGTCTGAATCAAACAAGAAAATTAAGTGTGGTATAGTTTGGTTCAGTTAAAAATATTTATAAAATTTGAACCAAACCACATCAATATTTTGCAGTTTCATTTGGTTCAATTTTTTAGATTTGAAAATTTTGCTAGTAAGTATTTAAAAAATGCTTAAAAAGTTTAATACTAATTGGACAAAACTTGAATAATAATAATAACTAGTTCAACAATCAACAATATATATGGACAACAATTGAACTTAAAGTAAAATAATTATTATTTTCAATTTTAATAATAATAATTCAACTTAAAAGTAAAAGAGAACATAATACTTGCTTCCAAGTTCCAAGGAATGAACTTGTAAACACAAATATCACAAGAAGGAAGGTTGAATTGTGATTTTAGAAAAATTAAAACCTTTTGCAACTAAACCAAAGTTTTTGTCTGATAAAACTTTGTAAAGGACATATAACTGATTTTTGAAAACCCTATCAAGCGATATAAAAACATTTTTAGAAAACACAAGATATCTATTAAAGTCTAAAAACAAATTCACAACCTTAGTCAAATAAAGCTAAAAGAAAGCAATAAAGATCAGAGTAGGAATTGTTAAATTGGTTCGTCTCCATCATTGAGACTATGTCCAATTTCTTTCAAACTCCCAAGTTCCACTAACTTCTCACAAGTTATAAGTATAATCCACTGTCATTTCTTGCTCTTAAAAAAATTAAGCTCTATCCCAAGCTTAAGAACAACCTAATATTCTTTGTCTTACTAAGCCATTGTTGGTTCTAAACAAATAAAAAAGGATTCCTTGTTTGGGATTGTTCACTGACTGAAACTATGAACGTCTTACAGATAGATATACAATAAGCTCTTTAGTCTTTTCTCTCAATATGTTCAAAGTGTTTTGAGAGCTTTTGAACTTTACAAGAATGTACATAATGCTTTTTTATAGAAAGAATGAAAAGAATGTATGTGTTGGATATAGGGGGAGCAACTTGAAGTTTGAAGCTTAGGACTTGGAAGAATGTTTTGAGCTTTTCACATGCCTTGAAGAATGTAATTCAAATTGAAGTGTATGAAGAGGCCAATCTATTGATCTTGCATGCACTTAATCATTTACATGCTTAAATGTCTTCATCAAAGAATTAAAGCATTTTTTTGAAATAAACTAAATAGGCAATGTTTTTTGGAAATATGCAAAACTTACTGTTTTAATCGATTACACCACGGTTTAATCAATTATTTGCTTTGATTTTAAATTTGGAAAATCAATGAAGAACAATTTAATTAATTACCATTCCTTGTAATCAATTACATAGTGTTAAAAGAAAAAACATGCATTACTATTTTAATCGATTACCAGTTCTTGTAATTGATTACACAAGGCTTTTTAGAAAAACATGGTTTCCTGCTTTAATCGATTACCATGATTTGTAATCGATTACACAAGCTACTTCTATAACAATTCTTCACTGCTTTAATCGATTACTGCTCGGTTTAATCGATTATTCTGATCGTTGTTCAAACCCAGAAATCAGCATGAACACTTTAATCGATTAAGTGGCAATTTAATCAATTACACAAGGCCTTTTAATCGATTATTTGGCGCGTTTAATCGATTACAATTAGTTACAAAAAGCTGTTATAAATAGGAGTGAGGCTTGGCTTGAGATTTAACTGGAATACTTCAAATTTTTTGAATACACACAAGCCTTCACAAAGTTAGAAAGTGATTTTCTGGGTTAACTAACCTCTTGTCCCACTTTTTAATCTTCATGGGTATTGAATGATTTCTTGGGCAAGAGTTTTCAAAGAAGAATAGGAGAGAATGTTCTGAAATTCATTTTGTTCATTCAATTCTGAATGATAAACCACATGCATTCATATTCATTGGATCATCAGGTTGTTTCTCTCCATTCTCTTTGGTTGTAAATTTGTTTTTGCAATTTTTGTTATTTGGTGCTATTGTAAATTGTTCTTTGAAGCTTGTACTAGAGTAGTGTTCTCTAGGGAAGAACAGAGTAGTGTTCTCTGGTTCTTGTTCACTAGAAGTCTAATAGGGTTTTAGATTTCTTTTCTTTATCTAGAGTTGATAAAGAGTGTTTGTAATAAAGCTTGTAAGAACTGAAATTTATAATAATGGAACTCTAATCTAGTGTTGATTAGAAGAAACTGGATGTAGCTTCTCTTGAGAAGTGAACCAGTATAAATTATAGTCTTAATTCTCTCTCTTAATCTCTATTAGTCATCTTGTTCATTTGTTCTTGGTATTTGTATCATTACTCAACAAGTTCTGTTTTGAGCTATTGATTTTATTGATTAAAAGCATTCTTGGTTTAAAAGTGATTAAGATCCTTACTCTGATTTTATAAAGAAATTTTAAAAGACCAAGTTTTAACCAATTCACCCCCCTCTTGGTTATTGTGGGTATTCCTATTGTTTTCAGTATGCGCATAAGATCAATATCTTCTTCTTCAAAGCTTGTAGTATTTATAACCTTGATCTTCAAGTATCTGTTGTCTCACAACAGTTGAATTTTTCCCTTGATCTTCATATGATGATAATGCTCGTTAAGAACATTTAATGCTTTCATTAAATGCACATCCCTTCTTCATGCAAAGAGTCCATTCTTATTGGTTTTTGTGTAAAGCACTTCAACAGAAAGTCACTTCTTATTTGTCAGAGTAGATCTGTAAGGCAGAATACGTCTGTTGATGGAGATCAACATTTTGAGATCTTGACTTCATTTATTCTTTATAGGACTTTGTGAGATCCTATGAGAATATTTTTGCAAAGATAATCTTAGACATAAATTATTAAATGATATTCATAAATCCTTCTCTTAAATGCCTTATCAATATGGCTTATGTTTGCTATTGTCTAAAATATCATATGCAAATAAGCAAAACATAATTAGATGATGGATCAAATATTGCTTATATCATTTATATTTATTTACATATAATCAAAATAATAAGTAGTCCCGATTCTTCTTCAGTCATACAATGACTTTTGACTTAAGAAAACTTATAAAAAAATCCAATAAAACAACATTTATAATAGTTGTTTGCTTCTAACCATAGAAATTTAGATAATAGATATTCAATAACAAAACACTAATTATAACAATAATAAAACAACATTTATAATAGTTGTGTTAGAGTTTTAAGCGCACAATCATAAACTGAAAATTAGAAGAAACAATAATAAAAGATAAAAGATAAAGAACACACGTATTTTACTTGGTTCAGTAACTAGGAGAAACTCCTTGTTACCTACATCCAAGGGAAAAGAACCTGTGGTCCCTTTATTAACACTAAAGTACCAAAGAAATATTCCAACAGCATTCCTCAGGATTACAAGGCCAAAACTTTCAACAAGAACAAAGCCTTAGAATAACAAGTAAACAGGAAAAGAAGGTTTACAGGGAACAAAAAATAACTACTCTTTATCAATGTCAAGAACAGACATTACCCAGCCTTCCACCTTTCTCTCAACCAGTTCCTTATAGAGTATAGCCTCAAGAACTCAAAACGGACCAAACCTGAGAGAGAGATGACCTCCACCTACAATACAACACCAACAGGAACACAAAACACAGACCACATAAACCTATATCATCATCACTCAATTTTTGTTCACCAAACTCAAGATTTATGCAAAAATAGCAAACCCTAGCAGAGCTAGGTTACAGAGGAAAACCAAGAAGATGAAAAGAAAGAAAATAGGAAGCTTCTGGAGTGTGTGTGAAATTGGAAGCATAAAAGCCAAAACAAAAAACATATTGTACCTTTGTGATAAAAGCTATATATATATATATATATATCAAGCCAACAACGCACCATTTCATTAAAACAAAAGGAAACGCTTATTGGGCTTCACAAGCCCAACAAACTCCACCTTGAAGCACAAGAAGGACATAACACAAACAGAAGAAACCAGGAACTACAAGTTCAATGCCAGAATAGAAGACACTAGGACACAGGAAGGACAGAACCTACAAAAGAAGAAACTACATTAGCATTTCCAAAACAAATTTAAAATAGAAATAATAGAGATAAGAGAAAGAAATCACTACTGTTGGACTTTTAACAATTCCAGGGCATCCTTGAATTTCTTAATAGGTACAACTTTAGTCAAAATATCTGCTGGATTGCACATAGTGGATATTTTGTCCACCTTCACCTTATCTCCTGCAATAATATCCCTTATTAAATGTAGTCTGACATAAATATGTTTAGTTCTTTCATAATAAACACTATTCTTGGATAAATGGATAGCACTTTGAGAATCACACATAATTTGTGGGATTCCATCCCCTAATCCAAGTTTACAAAGTATTCCTTTCAACCATAGTGCCTATTTTACAATTTAACACAAGGTCATATACTCAGCTTCAGTAGTAGACAGAGCTACTACATGCAGAAGATTTGACTTCTAGCTAACAACATTTCTACCAACAGTGAAAACAATATCTGTTAAGGATCTTATTTTGTCTAAATCTGCAACATAATCAGAATCACAATAGCCTTTCACAGAAAATCATTAGATTCATTTCTAGTAAAATTCAAACACAAATCAGAAGTGCCATTAAGGTATCTCAGTATCCATTTCACAGCATTCTAGTGTTCTTTTGAAGGTTTACTCATGAATCTACTCACAACACTAACACCATAAGCAATATCAAGTCTAGTGTTAATCATTGCATACATTAGGCTTCCAACTGAATTACAATATGACACATTTTCCATATAGTCAGATTCATCTTTATTTAGAACACCACATATAGATTTCAAATGAAAATGAGCAGCTAATGGAAAACTAACAGATTTACAAAGATGTATAGAAAAAGGGATCTTTTCAGCAGATAGACTTTTTCCTCAGAATAGCAACTGCCTGGGTGCCTGTTTTAATACCACTGCCTGGCTGCTCCATATAGATCTGTTCATCTAAGCTTCCATGCAAAAAAGCAATAATAACATCAAGTTGTTCTAATTCTAAATCAAGAATAGCAACAACAGATAAAATAAGCCTTATAGAAGTATGTTTTATTATAGGAGAGAAAATTTCATTGTAATCTACTCTTTCTACTATGTGAGTAGCCTTTGGCTACCAACCTAGCCTTATACTTGGCCTTTTCCAAACCTAGGACTTCAGGCTTTAGGCTGAAGACCTACTTGCATCCAATGATCCTTTTGTCCTTGGGTCTGTCCACTAGAACCCAAGTCAGATTCTTCTTTAATGAGGAGATCTCTTCCTCCATTGCTCTCAATTATCTCTCTTAAGATTTCATGTTGATTGCTTCTTTGTAAGTTGTGTGGTTCTTCTTGTTCAACCATCTCTGTAACCTGCAATGCAAAAACAACAATATCAGCATGAGCAAATCTGGTAGAAGGCCTAATATTCCTCCTAACTCTATCTCTAGTCAGAAGATAATCATTGAGGTTGGAGTCCTCTTGATTTTCTTCACTAGTTTGTTGATCATTTGCAAGTTGATCAAGTGTGTTTCCTTGATCTTCAGTTTCATCATGATTCTAAACAAGTTCAGAATTATCAATACCAGTGGTGTTCTCCACCTCCAACTAGACATTTCTAGGTTCTTGAACCTTGTCTCATATCCTGCACAATATCTTTATAAAATGTTAGTTCATCAAATACAACATTTCTATTGACAACACATTCATTTTCAAATATTAACCATAGTTTATACCCTTTTGTCCCTGCAAGATAACCTACAAAGACAGATTTAAGAGCCCTAGGGGCTAACTTATCCTGTTTAGAGTGAACATAAGCTAAACAACCAAAAGGTTTCAGATAACTCAGGTTAGGAGGCTTACCATACCACATTTCCATGGGAGTTTTGAAATTGATAGCAGATAAAGGTGACCTATTTATAATATGACAAGCAGTGGAAACAGCTTCTACCCAAAAAGGTTTCTTAAAACCAGAATCAGCAAGCATGCACCTAACTTTATTTAAAATAGTTCTATTCATTCTTTCAGCAATGCCATTTTGCTGAGGTGTTTTAGCACAAGTTCTATGTCTTAAAATACCACATTCTTTGCAGAAATCATTAAATTGGTTATTACAAAATTCCAATCCATTATCAGTTCTTAATGCTTTAACCTTCTTTCCTATTTCAGTTTCCACTTGGACTTTCTAGTCTTTAAAACAATCAAATGCTTGATCCTTTTGATTTAAAAAATAAGTCCACACATGTTTGGAATGAGAATCTATCACATAAAGAAAGTAATGACAGCTAGAAAAAGAATTAGGAATGTTAGGTGACCCCCACAAGTCAAAGTGTATATAATCTAAGATATTTTTAGTTTCATTCTTTCCTATTTGAAACTTTAATTTGTGGGATTTTCCTAAAACACAAGTTTCACATAAATCAATAGGAGCAAATGTTTTAAAACTTAAAATACATTGTTTATATAACTCTTGTAATCCTTGATTACTAATGTGGCCTAGTCGTTGATGCCAAAGAGAAGTCTCACTAGGCTTTCTATTAACACTACAAGACTTCGGTCCTATAGCTTCTCCATCTAGAAAATAGAGACCATTATCTAACATCTCTTTCATAAGAACCGTGGATCCTTTAGCCACTTTTAGAGTTCCTTGAACACTCCTAAAACTGTATCCACTCTTGTCTAACATTCTTAGAGATATCAAGTTTCTCCTAAGGTTAGGACCCATCTCACATCCTTGAGAACTTTAATAGTCCCATCTCCCATCCTAAACCTAACAGCTCAAATTCCTTCTACTTGACAGGTTTGGTTATTTCCCATCATCACCTTTCCACCTTTAATTATCTTAAAACAGATTTAACCAGTCCTTTTTAGGTGTCATATGATATGTACTGCCAGAGTCCATCACCCACTCCTACTCACAAGAAGCATTAGACACAACTAGGACCTCACTATCCTCAAAACCACTAGTCAGATTAACATAATCTTTCCTATTCCCATTATTTTGACATTTTCCTTTTTCTGGACAATTCTTCCTAATGTGTCCTTCCTAATGACACAGCCAACAAGTCACCTTTGTAACATCCTCAAAATTATATCTTGAGTTTATATTTATGAGTGAATTATGGAAGTGTGATAAGTTGCCCAAAACTATCCATTTCTGCCACACGAATTAAGAAATTTATTTCTCTCTCAATTCTTATCCAAATTAGGAGTATGGTATATGGAATTAAAAATCTAGATGTTTACTATAACATATAAAAAATCTAGAAAAAATATAGTTTGTGTACTGCTTGCAGTAATTAAAAAATAAGCCAAAATAAAAACCGTGAAGGTGTAGCTGTTGTAATTTTTAGGCTGAAAGGAAAAAGATACAATATGGCCTTGTGTGTATGTGGAAATTACAAGAGCCAAGTAAATAAATTCAGTAGCACAACCATGTTCCACGTATGAGAAGCCAGCTGTCCCAAGTCAATGGATTAAAGAATCTTGACCAAGAAAAATCAAGTCAAGATAAGGCTTAAGTTATAATATCTTCTAAGGTAATGATTACCTAGTTAAATTCTAACTAAACTAAATCCTAATTCAGTTATAACCCAATTAAATCACTTAAAACCCAACTGATTAAAGTAGTATAAATAGCCTTGCCATTCAAAGAATTTTGCACGTAAATTTCAACTCCAAAACCTATCATACTACTACTTGCTCCTTGAACCAAGCTTTCTATTTTCTACCACCTTTGCTTGTTTAACCGTGCCATTCTTATACCACCTCACCTATTAGCCATTTTCTTTTCAAGACCTCATTTCTTAGAATATTTTCCCAAGGAAGACAGCCCTTACTTCGTTCCTTCTCAAGAATCCAACTCACTTGAGTTAGGCTAGGCTTCAATCTCTAGTTAAGAATTTATTTAGACTAACCTATATGTTTGAAGGTGCAGCTTAATGGTCTATTATTTTAGGCTGAAATTTCATGTCATTAAAGGTTATTCTATGATGTGATAATATTGATTTTAATCATAGGATAGGTGATGATTTATATAGGTTGAAATATTAGTGATGTCTGGAATCACATTTGATGATCGTTGGAAGTAATTTTGATGACTTATTATGGGACTATTTTAAATTAATTTTTATAAGTAGAGCTTGCATGGTATGTAGGTAAATGGTTCAAATGCTTGAGTAATTAAATTTGAGGATGAATTAGTAAGGTGGTAGTGATGACTTCTCTAGTTGAGGAAATATCAAAGTCCAATACAACCAACCCGACCATCCAGGATACAACCATCCCGACCATCTAGGATACAACCATCCAGACCATCCAAGATACAACCAACCTGGTTATCCAGGATACAACCATCTCGGCCATCCAGGATACAACCAACCCGACCATCCAGGATACAACCATTTCGGCCATCCAGGATACAACCATCCTGACCATCCAGATACAACCATCCTGGCCATCCAGGATACAACCATCCTGGCCATCCAGGATACAACCATCTCGGCCATCCAGGATACAACCATTCCGACCATCCAGGATACAACCATCCTGGCCATCCAGGATACAACCAACCCGACCATCCAGGATACAACCATCCCGGCCATCCAGGATACAACCATCTCAGCCATCCAGGCTACAACCAACCTAGTCATCCAGGCTACAACCATCCCGATTTTTCCCCACCACTCCAGATAGCCCTCTATCATTAAGTGAAAGGAGATTAAGATGTATGCTAGGTTATGATCTTTTCTTGTGAAGGTTTAAAGGAATTAGAAATTATTTGGAAGATGTATTGTGGTTTATTAGTTAGAATACTAACATGATTTGTCTGTAGCTTGAGGATAATCAATTCTCATGCCGAAGTTGGTATGATTTTGCTGGAATAAGGTATGGTATCCTAACCATACTTTTGGTACGTATTATGTTATGATGGAAATATTTTTCATGAGGTTATATGTATTTACTCATGGATTTTATTATTGATGAAAATGATGGATTTTGATGTGATGATATGTTGATTCATGTTTCCAAGTCCAGTACGAGATTTGTGAAACATAATCTGAGACTACATCCAGTACGAGATGTAGAGACCAGATGCAAATACATGGAATGACATGCATGACTAGCGTAAGACGGCCGCAACATTTCTACATCCAGTTTGAGGTGTAGCTACATACAGTACGATATGTAGAGGCCATGTGGATCCTGGGAAAATTCATTTCATGCATTCATATTGTAACACCCTGAAATTTCAATAACTGAAAATATATGGTTGAAATGTTGTATGAATTATCCTTGTGCAATTACTTGATGTGAAGGTTAGGTTATATGAAGTTTGTTTGCTCTATGTTTGAATTATTTGTGTGAAATATTAATTAGAGATAATTAGAGATACTACAAAAATATTTGAAGGGAAATGACCATATTACATTTTCCTTTGATGTAAAAATTACCATATTACCCTTGAGGTGAAAATTACAAAAATGACCTTGAAGTTAAAATTACCACAATACCCTTAGATGTTTTGAAGTGAAAATTACAATTATACCCCTAGACTAAGTGGCAAATTACCATAATACCCTTGAGATTAAAATTATCAAAATACCCCTAGATATTTTCGTGGGATATTTTGAAGTGGAAATTACAATCATACCCCTGGAGTAAGTGACAATTTACTAAAATACCTTTAGATATTTTGTGGAAACTTGAGGAAATTACAGAAATGTCCCTGGGATGGCAAATTACCAAAATATCCTTAGGAACAGACAAACATCACAAGAAAACTAGGAGTACCTAGACTGGCTAAAAATTTATGATTAAGTAAGCCATAAGATAATTCTCTAAATTTTACTACTCAATATAATAAATACAAACAAATAAACCTTACAATAAAAATGAAGGAAAATCGCATGAATATTTAAAGCTATCATGTGCTATAGTTTTGGACCATGTGATGATATGATGAAGAAAATTATCACATGAGAAACACCTGTGATGGTTGTACAAGAAGGATAGGATAGAAGCAAATGAATCTAAGTGGCAAGTTTAGAAGTGGTTAAAATAAATTTAGTTATGATTAGTGAATTTAAGGAAGAAACAAATCCTAGCATGTGTAGGATGTAGGTTAGTGTTACAAAATTTCGGCAAGTGCACCGATGTATCGTTGTAAGTTACAAAATTAAGATGGTCTCCACAGGGATTTGGGTTTACTCAATTAATTTAAACAAATTCAACAGTTCAATAGTTATATACAATGTGGATAAGCGAAAGTTCATTGATTTTGTGAAATAAGGAAAATAAGAAAATACGAAAACTACGAATTTTGCGAAAACAACTAATTAATTTAGGAGAAGTGTAGGATTGGATTTCATCATTCTTATCCTTTTATATCTAATTAATTTTATCATGCATAAATCATTTTCTACTCTTATTGATGGGCACGTATTTTATCCCAAATTAACCCCTCGCATTTGAGAATCCTAAGAATATTTACTAGATATTGTTGGATTCAGGGGGAGCTACTTAAAGAATGCAAAGGAACTTTGATTCAAGCATTGTTTTTGAGCTTTCAACATGCAATGGATGCCTTGAAGATAATTTAGTATGAAATGTGTAAGAGAAAAGCAATTCTGGTGATCCAAGTGCATTGCATTCATTTAATCCATATTTAACTTAATTGGTTTAACAAAAATCACAAGGCTTTGGCAATTTGACTAAGGTTTTAAATTGATTCAAAGGTTTTAAAAGAAAAAGCATTTTACACTGCAATAATCGATTACATTAATCGCTTAATCGATTACTTTGTTCTTCGTCAAAACTGGAAAACTTTCAAGAACAATATAATCGATTACCTATCGGATTAATCGATTATTTGACCTTCATTTTCATATAAACTGCCTTGTTGAACTTTTTAATCGATTATTATCAAGTCGTAATCGATTACATGGCTATATATGATTTTAAGATTGCACTGCCATAATCAATTACCATTTCTCGTAATCGATTACATAGCCTTTGAGAAAAGCAAGTTTTACTGGAATAATCAATTACCAGAGTTCGTAATCGATTACTTAATATTTTGAGAAAATCATGCTGAACTGGCATAATAGATTACTGTGATTCGTAATCAATTATATAAGCTTTTAGAAAACACATTGTTTCTGGCATAATTGATTACAGATTGAAATAATCGATTAATTTGCTCATTGCTCAAACCCAGAAAACTTATGAACACTTTAATCGATTAAAGTGGTGACTTAATCGATTACATAAGTATTTTAATCGATTATAATGGCGATTTAATCGATTAAAGGTAGTTAAGAAAATCTGTTATAAATAGAACCATGGCTCAGTTGCTTTTCTAACTTTGTGGAACATTACCCATTTGTATTTTCTGAGTTTAAACAGTCTTGTGAGCATTCTTAAGTATTTTCTAAGGGATAAAATTCGCTCTTGCTCCATTGTGCATTGATCATGTGTGTTTGAGTCATTCTTGGAGCTTGAACTCAATTCAAGATTAAGGAAAGTTGTGCTTATTGATTTGTAATCATTCAACCTGAGCTGGTAACTTCATTTTGCATTGCATAATTGGATCATCAGGTTGTTTCTCTCCTTAATCTGGTTGTAACTTTCGTTTTACATTTTTCTTTGTGAATTGGCTATTGTAATTGGATTCTTGCATGTATCTAGAGTAGGGTTCTCTAGGTGGAAGAACTGAGTAGTGTTCTCAGGTTATTGTCTCTTAGAATCTAATGGGGTTTTAGATTTTTGCACTTTATCTAGGGTTGATAAAGGCAGACATTGTAATTGATTGTAAGAACAGAAAATTATAATAGTGGAACTCTAACCTAGTGTTGGTTGAAAGAAAACTGGATGTAGCTTCTAGTGTTGAAGTGAACCAGTATAAATCTGATTGTGCCTTGCTTCTTTATCCCTTAACTCATTATATTCATTGTGTTCTTGATTAAATTGCTTAACCAATTATATAAGCTTTGATTCATTGAATTCCTTGGGCTGAGCTACTTGATTGAATAAAGGTTCTTGGTTTTGAAAAGTGATAAAGATCCTAGAACTCTATTTTTTATTGAAGAAATTTTTAATTTACCAAGGTCTAACCAATTCACCCCCCCTCTTGGTTAAGTGTGAGATATTCATATCATTTTCAGATATTGATGCCTCGCTTATCAAAATAAATATCCCAGCATTAAGAATTAAAATCACATGCTTATACAATTAAAACGTTAAGCCTTATTCCTAGCAACGTAACGTGATAAGTAATTTCATTTAGTTCAAACCCTAAGATTACTTTCCAGTCTCACTTAGGATTAAACTCATGAAACTAGTGAGCAAGTAGAATCAAGCATTAAGCACATAATGAAATTACCAACAAGGGATAGAAAAGATGCATGCAATAAATAAAATTAAAAGAGACACATAGGGATAAGAAGATTACATCCAATCCTTAGAGAAGCTTAAGCGACCATGGAGGGAACTTCCTTAAGAGAAGAGTTGATGAAGGAAATCATCTCCGCTTTAATCCGACAGGGTTTCCCCTATAATCACCACCTCTCTCACTCTCAAAACTACCTAAACTGAAACTAGAACTTCCTAAGCTTAAGCACAACAATGGAAAGCAATAATTTTAAGAAGAATGGATGCCAAAATCCAAATTTTTGTGGCCTTTTATAGAAAAACTCCAAATTTTTGTGGCCTATTTATAGAAAACCTCTTCCTGCCTGCTTCACTCGCCCAGGCGAGTGGTTTGGCCTGAGTTTGCTCACCTGGGCGAGCTTATGTATATCACATTGGAACTTGAAGCTCGCCTGGGCGAGCCAAATGCACTAGGATGGGTCGCCTGGGCGAGTTAATGCCTTAATGCTGAAGAATGTTTTGGGCTTTGATGGATGTTGGGCCTGGATTACTTGAAACACCTCCCATGTTTGCTATGTAAGCCCTCTTTGCTTTCTTTTCTTTATTCGGAAGCTTCGGAAATCCTTTAACCTATCAAAAAGCAAGAATAGATTGGATAAATCTTCAAGAATATGAACACAACATTATCCTAAGTACTAAATACAAACTAACTAGATTAGGGCAATTTTTTATAGATATTCTTAGTAAAAACGAAAGATAAGTGCCTTCAATGTAACCCTAATTTCACTAAGATATGACACTTATTAGTTAGGAGCTTAAGGCCATCTAAATAACTGAAAGCTACATGAAGTACGCTTGGTTTAAATTAAAAGAAACAAAAACATAAACCATAACATGTATGGTACGTGAGAATTGGAATTAATTTAATTGGTTATGGAAGTGCAAATCATGTGTGTGTGCATGTGTACTTCCTAGAAATGGTATACATTATCTATTTGTACAGCCATGTATAAAGCAAAGAAGAATCTAGCACATCCAAGAAGCATTCCACGTTGCATGATCAGCCATAAATGAAGTGAATAAGCAAAATCAAGTCTTGCAAGG
The DNA here is from genome assembly GCA_013407115.1 of Glycine latifolia. Classification (NCBI taxonomy): domain Eukaryota; kingdom Viridiplantae; phylum Streptophyta; class Magnoliopsida; order Fabales; family Fabaceae; genus Glycine; species Glycine latifolia. The sequence continues at coordinate 102,220 of QARZ01040800.1, read as the reverse complement.
AAGCATTTTACATGCACTTTGGTCAACAAGGAAAGGAATCTTTGCTTTTGAATGCATTAAATGCATGAAATAAAAATATCTTACTGGCATGATGATTTGGTTACAATTCTTTACTATAAATACCCCCTTTGAAATGAAAAATCTGCATAAGCAAGGCTTCATTCAAAACCCACGGCCACTTGCTCCCTTTTCTCTCTTCACTTTTGCTTCATTTTTCTCTTCTCTTCTTCTTACTCAAACCGTAGCTTTCACCAAGTTTACATATCATT
>QARZ01040800.1:73691-101851 GCA_013407115.1 Glycine latifolia | reverse complement strand
CCACAGCCACTTGCTCCCTTTTCTCTCTTCACTTTTGCTTCATTTTTTCTCTTCTCTTCTTCTTACTCAAACCGTAGCTTTCACCAAGTTTACATATCATTTCTTCATCCAAAATATTCTATCAGAAGATGGAAATTTTACTCTTCAAGCTCTTGAATCATTTCAGCCAAATAAATACTTTGGTAAGTATTGCTGTTAAAATTTGTATGGTTTTAAAACTGAAATTTTGGACTGTTTTTAGAAATTCATATCCCCCTCTGTACTTAACCAAATGAGGTGTTTGACCACTCATTTTAAAGCTTAGGATGTCCTATATGTTTTCCTAAAATATGGGACCAAAAAATTATTTTAGCTCAAGCTGTCCGAAACTGTCCACACCCAAACAGCTTCTGTCATCTGTTTTGAAAATTTTATTTCTCTCTCATTTCTTACTCAAATTAGGTGTATAATATATGGAATTAAAGATCTGGATGTCAAATATAACATATAAAAATTTTAGATAAATCTTGATTGTGTACTGCTCGTAGTCATGAGAACACTAAGAGATGTCAGTGTGGAAATTGGAACTCGCTGGCAGCTTTGAAGTCTAGTTTTAAAAAATGCTATAGCTAGAGTTTTGGAAATCCAAATAATGCATATGATACCTTTTTAGAAAGCTTAGGAAGTCTAGTTTAACATACTAAAAGATGGGAATTTAATAACTTACATATTAGCACAAATTATAGGAAGAACCGAATCATGTATGGTGAGAAATCTATACTAAATTATTTTCAATTTGGTATATAGTGCTCTGCGTTTGGATCAAGACACGTGAACTTAAGAGAGCTCAAAAGAATCCTACAAGGGGGCTATCAGAGGGATAGAGATAGGTAAGGGGAGTCCAACTATGAGGATAATTGTCTGTCCCTGCTCTGTTCTGGCTTTCAAGAAAAACTACGTTTTTAACTAATGGGATGCGATGTATTTATAATTGATGTGTGTTTGTTCCTGTGTGTGCTCATTTTCAAGAAAAACTGTGTTTTCAAATAATGGGATGCGATGAATTTACTTGTTGATGGATAAAACTATGAATAATGTTGTTGTTGTAATGATTGGATTTTTGGAAAAAGTCTTAATTACAGAGGAGACTCTGTCCAAAATTTTATAACATGTTTTCCTATTTAATTATTTATTAAATTTTAAATGGGCATAAAAGCGTGTTTTATATATTGTAGTCCTCTTCCTTAATTTGAATTTTCCTAAAATACCAGTCTCGTGGTAATATGGGTTGTGAATGAATGAGATGATATTGATGATTATGATGATGATGTTGAAATGGGATAATGTAATTGGATTCATGATGTTAAATATTGATGTTTATGATGATGATATTGAAATAAAATGATGTTGATGTTATTGATGATATTGAGATGATGTGATGTGATTATTGTTAATGACATTGATGAGAGATAATGTTGATGTGAACAATGTCATTGTGTGATGTAGATACACATGAATACCCATGGGGATGCATGACTGGATAACCTTGCGAGGGAGGGTTTACGAATTTTAAGCATCCCAAGAGTGAAAAGGATTGTTTAAAATTCTGGTCCCTAGCTATCCATAGTCAGTGCATTGATGGTGCCCATGGTTGTATGTTGTGTATGTCCATGTGGGGTACATTGACCAGTTGGATAACCTTGCAAGGGTGAGTTTATGAATTTTAAGCATCCTAAGAGAGAAAGGGATTGTTTAAAATTCCGGTCCCTATCTATCCTTGGTCAGTGTATCGGTGATTTTGTGTATGTACATGGGGGGTGCATGACTGGATAACCTTGCGAGGGAGGGTTTACGAATTTTAAGCATCCCAAGAGAGAAAGGGATTGTTAAAATTCTGGTCCCTATCTATCCATGGTCATTGCATTGATGGTGCGCATGTTCATACTTCATATTTCATGGATGGAAATAGAATGGTGGCAGTAAGTACGGAGGTACTAGGAGGCATCACTCTGTTTGGAACTCCCTTAAGACTCAGGGCTGATCACCATGGGGGGGAGCGACCTATGCACGACAGGGTAACCTCGACGAGCTACTGTATCATTTTCCTGAGAGAGGCTATTTCCATGAGGATGGTACCACATTGCATTCTGAGAGTTGAGTCAGGTGCATGCATCATTCTGAGCATGATTGTTTTGATTTATGAAATGAAGTGGATGACTGATTTGTTGAGTGTGTATTGACCTGATGGATTATTGAGAATGTTTGTGGTTGTTAATATTGTTTCCTTTCTAATTATTGTTATCCGGTACTTGTTGATCTTATATAATAAACTCACCCTTGCAATTTTTGTACCGTGGTTGGTACCTGTGATGATCACGAACCTTTGTTCGTGGGAGCAGATGATCAACAATAGGTGATATTGGAGAGAGATTTCTTTCGCTGGAGCCGCCAAGCCAACATAACAACGTTGGAATTTATTTTGGAAATAGTTGTGTTTTGTTAATCAACTCTTCCTTAGTTAGTCCCTTGATTCTTCTGTTAGACATGTAAATGCTGAGGTGTAAGTACATGTAAAATTAAATAAAGTTTTAAATATGTGAACGATGTGTACTGGTTCAGTATATGTATGTATATATATATGTGTGTGTGTGCGTGTGTGTGTGTGTGTGTATGTATTTAATCATTGTAATTGTATTGTGTGTATGATAATTATATTATCGCGGAAAAAAAATTACTACCATTTTATAATCAAATTAATGGAGTTTTCATTAAAAATTGAAATTGCACGAGCTATAATTAGTGATATCATAATGACGAGGCGGGTCGTTACACATATAACTTGCATAATTATTTTATGAGGATTTACTAACGTACTAACGCATTTGGTGGTTTAGTTTTTCCTATTGAAAAATTTTATTTCTCACTAGATTTGTTTCATGTTTTATTTCTAGATGGCCTCAATCATCATATTCCTTGATGCGCTAGATCTGGGGTGGTACATCGATGAGAAGAGGAATTGTTATGTCGTAACCATGCACCCAGTTATACATGCATATATTTATTTTGGCACTCATTTTCCAGTTTCTGTACTTAACGGACTGTTTAATCCTAATGACCCATTCCTAGAGTTCACTCCTGCCTATCCTAACCCAACCATGGAAACAATTAACTTGGCCAGTGAAGAAGAGGACTTTGGAGAGAACTTCTGAAATGAAGACATGGGTTGTAGGTTTTGTACATAAATAATAATCCTAACTAGTGTGACTGAAGCGTTTTTTAGTATCTAAGGTCTATGGTGTATTAAATGTAAAGTAACCAAAAGAAATGATCTATGTAAAAATGGTCTGTGACTACTTAAATATATATCAGTTTAACAACTTCTATAACTTCTATAATTGATATGTTTTAGAATTTTATACTAGGATCCGTTCAGAAAAAAATAGTAATTATCTAACAATTTAATCCAAATAAAAATATAATATTTAGAATATTTTTAGGTAGTTACAACCTTTCCCTTAATAGGTGGCTTATTCTTATTCTCAATATTGTTCTTTCCTTTTTCTTTTCCTTGAAATTGACTCTTTTTATTAAACTTCTTTTTAATAATCAGTCCCTCTGCATTCACTTTCTTATTTACTACCATTTCTAGTTCTTTAGACTTTAAGGCACCTATTACATCTTCTAGTGACAAAGACTCTCTTCCATACTTAATTGCAAATTTTACATCCTTGTAGGAATCAGACAAAACATTTAGAAGTATAATAGCTTGGTTTTCATCAGTAATCTTTTCATCAATGTTAGCAAGACTAATAGTTATTCTCTTGAACTCATCCAAATTATCATCCAAAGATTTACTAGATTCCATTCTGAAACCAAACAGTTTTTCTTTTAGATATATTTTATTTGAGAGAGATTTAGTCATGTACATAGATTCCAGTTTTAACCAGATACTAGCAGTAGTATTTTCATCATTAACTTGTCTAAGAACATTATCACTCAAATGCAGAATTAACGGACTAAAGGCAATTTCAAGAATATCATTTTTATCAGTTTTAGATAAAGATGAGGGTAAATCTTTCTCACCACCAAGTGCCTTACAACACTTTTGATGTACCAGAACAACCCTCATCTTCTTGCGCCACATGTTGAAGTCTCCTTTCCCATCAAACCTTTCCACCTCCACTATGACTGATCCCATTCTTGAGTGACCGAGGGTCTGAGGTAGACCTAAGCACCAAAGCCTAGCACAAACACAAAGAAGACAAGAAAACAAGAAAACAAGAACCAAGCAAAGCTCTTGATACCACTTGTTAGAGTTTTAAGCGCACAATTATAAATTGAAAGTTAGCGGAAGCAATAATAAAAGATAAAAGATAAAGAACACACGTATTTTACTTGGTTCAGTAATTAGGAGAAACTCCTTGTTACCTACATCCAAGGGAAAAAAAACCCTGTAGTCCCTTTATTAACACTAAATTACCAAAGAAATATTCCAACAGCATTCCTCAGGATTACAAGGCCAAACTTTCAACAAGAACAACCTCAAAATAACAGGTAAACAAGAAAAGAAGGTTTACAGGGAATAAAAGATAACTGTTCTTTATCAATGTCAAGAACAAACATTACTCAGCCTTCTACTTTCCTCTCAACCAGTTCCTTACAGAGTATAGTCTCAAGAACTCAAAACAGATCAAACCCGAGAGAGAGATGACCTCTACCTGCAATACAACACTAACAAGAATACAGACCACAGACCATAAAAACCTATATCATCATCACTCAATTTTTGTTCACCAAACTCAAGATTTATGCAAAAATAGCAAACCCTAGCAGAGCTAGGTTATAGAGGAAAACCAAGAAGATGAAAAGAAATAAAATAGGAAACTTTTGGAGTGTGTAAGAAATTGGAAGCGTAAAAGCCAAAATAAAAAACGTAATGCACCTTTGTGAATAAAAGCTATATATATATCAAGCCAGCAACGCACCGTTTCATTAAAACAAAAAGAAACACTTCTTGGGCTTCACAAGTCCAACAAGTTACTTACTGAATATATCTTTAATTTAATAAATATATATTTGATTGCTTATGTATCATAATTTTTATGGGTGAGAATTATGAATAATATGAGATATTAAAATATCTAATAGTTTTGGTATGAATAATATGAGATATTAAAATATCTAATAGTTTTGGTATTAAAGATGCCGTAAGTAAGCTTCTCTCCCAATTTTCGTAATTGTCTACGTTACAAAACACTAGTATATAAAGCTACTAGACCAGATGACGCGTACTTTATACGGTAAAAGAAAAAAGTAAAACGATAATCTATTTTATCATGCAAATAAAGAAAAATAAACAAAAAAATGAGAATGACATATTTATTACATCTATTGATTACATTTTTGGGATCCGTAAATGATATTAATAAATTTTTAATATTCACACACAGAAGAGCCAGAGCCATTATGAACACACCAAAATTCTCTAACTAGCTGGCTCGCTCTGCCTTATCCAAAATGTTGCCACTTGTGTACATACTCATAGCTCTTCCTGCAGTAGTGTTGCTATTGATCCTCTTCAAAGCCAACAAAAACAACCCACCACGTCCACCAGGTCCAAGAGGCCTTCCCATAATCGGCAACCTTCACCAACTCAACACTTCGAAGCTCCATCTCCAACTAGGGCAGCTCTCAAAGACCTACGGCCCCCTTTTCTCCCTCCGAATCGGCTTCAAGCCAGCCATCGTCGTTTCCTCTCCAAAACTAGCCAAAGAAGTCCTCAAAGACCACGATCTGGACGTGTGCACAAGACCTGCCTCTCTTGGCCCTCTAAAATTAACCTACAATTCCCTTGAGCTTATCTTCTCTCCCTACAACAACCACTGGAGAGAAATAAGAAAAATCTGCGTTGTCCATTTCTTCAGCTCCAAAAGAATCTCCACTTTCTCCCATGTCAGAAAATCCGAGGCCAAGCTAATGCTACAGATCGTATCATCCCACGTTAGTTCTTCCAAAACAACCAACTTGACCGAGGTTTTGATGGCGGTATCAAGCGCTATAATATGCAGGCAGGGACAGTTGGGCTCACTAATTTTTTTTTTTACTTGATATAATAAATAGATATTATTTTATCCCATAAAAATTCGGTGTTGCTTTCATTAGAAAATTATTAAGAAAAAATGAACGCAGAAAGTCGAAAAAGATAAAAAAGAAAAAAAAATTAAGATTAATTTATTTACTTTTTGTTTTTATTTTTTTATAATTTTCAAATTTTTTAATATTCTTTTATTAGAGTTTATATTATTTTTTTTCCTGAGAATATTAAATTTTATTTTGTCTTCGTTAAAAAAATTCTGGATCCACCACTGTACAGGCTTGCCTTTGGGAGGAAGTATAATGGTGACGGCGCCGAAAAAAGCAGGTTCCATGGGCTGCTTAATGAGTCGCAAGCTATGTTCCTCTCTTTTTTTGTTTCGGATTACATTCCGTTCTTGGGGTGGATTGATAAACTCACCGGGATGGTTGCTCGTCTCGAAAAGACTTTCGAGGCGTTGGATGGGTTCTTCCAGGAAGTGCTTGACGAGCACCTTGATCCTAATAGGGTGAAAGTGAAACAGAACGAAGAGAAGGATATTGTTGATCAGTTGTTTGAGCTGAAGAAGCAGGGTCGCTTGTCAATTGACCTCACCGATGATCAAATCAAAGCTATCATCTTGGTACGTGTTCATGCTTTTCCCCTTTTAATTTCTTAGAACTTGGATTTTAATTAACTCCATGTACATCTGTAATTCATGTAGTTTTTTATTTTAATATTGAATAAATTTTCGTTGAAAATTTGAAATTCATACAACATGAATATTCACCTTCTAACGCAATTTATTTTATTTCTAAGAACCAACTAGAATTTGAACCATGATCACTTCACTAAGACGCACCAGTTATGTGATCAATTGTTAATGAGATATGTTAGACTTTTAATAATGTTTTAGTTTATAATTAGTAAGTGGATGCTCAGTTATAAATCATATGTTCAGACCCTCACAAATCACTCAAGCTGATTTTTTTAGGAAACAAAGATAGATTCGTTTAATTAAACTAATAATAAGGTGGGAACGAATTCCACTGTAACTGTTAAAAAATTTGTAAGGATATATAATCCTGATATTTTGGACACCTTCAAAATGTAAGCATTATATCATTAATCATATTAATCACTTATTTCTTTTTTTCTCTCTTTTTAATGTCTATTCAAGGAGTGTCTAACCATGATTCCAAGGATTTAAATGAGTTGCAGCATCTAGAAAATATGTTTTTTTTCTTCTGTCTAGCATGCGTTTTCACTAGTCAGGCCTTTTCAATTCTTCGCATTAGGATATTATTAGTTCATCGATACAGTTTCATGAAACATATAGAAAACATGGACCCCAAAGAAAAACATCACATCACAAATAAGAATTTGATCATTACGGTTCCTAATTATTGTCACAAAACTAAATTATAGCACAAACACATTGAGTATTAAGCTTCTAGGACAACTGAACTGGTTTCTTGACCAACAATCCTTTAGCTTCTACGTGCTAAAAACAAATCAAAATTAAATTATGAGCAAACAGAAAAAAAGGAATATTATATATATATATATATATATATATTACCGTTTTATGTCTTGTATTGTATTGTACAGACTTTACAATCGCTAATGTTATGAAATCTTAACTTTCTTTCTTTTTCTCCTGTATGTCTCTTCTCTTCTCTATGTTAACATATAGAAAAAATTTCTGATATTAGCTCATTCTTAACTATATCACAGGACATGCTCGTAGCAGGAACTGATACAACTGCAGCTACGTCCGTGTGGGTGATGACCGGATTGATAAAGAACCCAAGAGCAATGGGCAAAGCCCATGAAGAAATTAGAAACCTGTGTGGCAACAAAGAGTTCATAGAGGAAGAGGATATTCAAAAGCTTGTGTATCTGAAGGCAGTGATAAAAGAGACACTAAGGGTTTATGCACCAACGCCACTGGTGCCAAGAGAAGCCATTAGAAGTTTCAGAATAGAAGGTTACGAAATACAACCCAAGACAATAGTGTATGTGAATGGCTGGTTAATTCAGAGGGACCCTGAGGCTTGGAAAGACCCAGAAGAGTTTTACCCAGAGAGGTTTTTGAACAATGAGATAGATTTTATGGGGCAAGATTTTGAGTTCATTCCGTTTGGTGCAGGGCGCAGAATTTGCCCAGGAATGTCACTGGGAATTGCCACAGTGGAACTCATAACTGCAAACCTTCTAAATTCATTCGATTGGGAAATGCCTCAAGGGATGAAACCTGAAGACATAGACATCGAGGGGCTGCCAGGACTTGCTCGCCACAAGAAGAATCATCTTTGCCTTGTTGCCAAGAAACGTTGTGAATGAAATAGCTAACAAACGGCCTCTAATGTAATAAAGACATTTTAGCTTGGCCTCTGATTTTGAGTATGCAAAATGGATCACCATGTTGCAGTTATATGCCTTTCAAAAATAAAATAATTTAAAATTAGAAATATTTTTGTTGTTCAATGTGGTATTGAAACAAATTATCTCTTGTCGGAAGCAATGACTAATTTTTTATCGGGAACTATAAGCGTACACAAGATAAGTATTCTCCCAATAATATTTATTTCATATCTAAGGACCAACTAGGATTCGAATCCTGGATCATTAGATTAAGGCACAAAAATTATTATTATTTGTATCAACCGTTGTTGGTTAAAAATTATAAATATTAATAAATAGGATATTTGACAAATTTTTAATAGAAACATTTTATTTTAGCATTTTATGATTTATTTTATATTTAAACAAGTGATTAACAGTAAAGTTTTCAACACCTCTCGACTTTATTTTAAAGAAAAGATAAGTGATGGAATAGAGAAAATTAAAGTAAAAAGAAGAATTATATTATAAAAAGGTATTTTAAGATATGAGTAAATATAAGAAAAATTAGAATTGTTTATCTATTTTCTCTTGCATATCATTTGTATTTGTATGCTTTGAAATATTGATAATTGAAAATAAATGTTTGATATATTTCGTGCATTATTTGATTATTTGATTAATTTGGATTAGTTGAAATCCTCGTGTAACTACTTTGTGTGGATGTTAGGTTATGTAGAGTTTGATTGATTTGTGTTAGAAATGTGTGATTTCAAGTTTGACTCAAAACTTGTTTCGGTAAAACCACAATCTCAGACTCGTTAACCGTTGGATTGCCTTCAAACATAGATTGTAGGTTTGCAACCAATGTCTGCATGTTTTGGCCGTTGAAATTTGTAAAATAACATCTTTGGATAGCTTGTTTAGCACGACCAGCATGCAACTCGCATTTCCACACAGAGGAAATAATTCACTCAATGCTAAAAGTCGCGCTCAACGCCAAAAGTGGAATTTCGCTTAGCGAGATTTGCATATTATAAATACATCAATTAGTGCGAGAAAATGCATTTCTCTCTCGCTCTTCCTAAAACCCTTACTAAAAGCCCTAACCCTCCTCCTCCACCACCCACGATTTTTCACCCCTCTCTCTAAACCCTCACCCAAAGCCCTAAACCTCCTCCTCCACCACCTATGACCACTAGTGACCACCATGAGCTATCATTGCTTGTTGTCGGACCATCACATGGAGACGAACACTTTAATCAGAACGAAATATTCAAAATCCACCTCGAGGATTCGATAGAGAATGGAGCTCTCAACTTTCATTTCGTGATTTCTTCAAGGTAACCATGATTTCCTTGTCTACTCCTAGTTAGTTTAAGCTTCTCTTAGCATCTCTTGTGATTTAGATACTATTATTGGATTTTTTTAGACTTCCTTCGAAAAACCTTTGAAAATGAGACGGTGTAAAAGTTGTCTTTTTATAAAATTGATGTCGTTTTCATGACCTTCGCAGAATCCCGATTGAAAACAATATAAACACACACAATTAACCAAGAGGGGGGTGAATTGGTTAAAACAAGGACTTTAAGAATTCTTTGAAACTAGCAGCAGATTAAAGATCGTATCACAAGTACACCTTTTTAAAACTGAAACTTTCAATCAATCAAGACTCACCCTTCACTTTAAGCAATAGCAGAAAAACTATTTGTTGATCTTGGAAAGATTAACCAAAAGATTAGCAATTAAAGACAACAAGATGAGAATAAGAGAACACCAAATCTATACTGGTGCACTCCTAAAAAAGAGAAACTACATCCAATTTCTTCTAACCAAACTTTGGCTAGAGTTCCACTATAACAAAATCTGTTCTTTACAAGCTTACAAATGATCACCATTTATCAACCCTAGATAAAGAACTGAAATCTAAACACCCTTTAGACTTCTAATGATCAAGACATAGAGAGTCTTTCTCTATTCTTCCCTTTAGAGAACCCTACTCTAGAAAAGCTTTAAAGAACCTCTTTGATATAGGAACTTACAAGAACAAAAGTAAAAACGAATTGCAGCAAAAATTTAAAGGAGAGATATAACCTTATGATCCACAAAATGAAAGTGAATGAATTTACCAAACTAAAATCAGGTTGAAAGAAAGCAATCTTCAAATCAGCTCTCCAAGAAAACTCTTTTCAAATCTTGTCCAAAATAATTTTATCAATGATGCATGTGATTCTTGATTTTTGGAGCAATAGCTATGAATCTCAGTATATCTTTTCTCAGAATCAGAGGGCCTTTGGAAGTGATGAAAAATTCAAAGCATCAAGTTCTATTCAAAACAAAAGACCCAACAGCTTTTTATAGAAAACTGATTCAACTGAATGTAATCGATTAAATTGTCCATGTAATCGATTATTTTCACTTAAGTAATCGATTAATATCCTATTTAATCGATTAAAGTGTTCTTAGTTCTTTTTGGAAAAGATATATGAGCAAAGTAATCGATTAAACCGTCATGTAATCAATTATCACATTCAGTTTAGCTTTAGAAATGTACTAATGTAATCGATTACGATTAGATGGTAATCGATTAGCACATGAAGACGTATTCTGTGTTTTAGTGTCGTGTAATCGATTACAATTACCTTATAATCGATTAATTAGTTCTTGATGTCTTAAGTAATAGATTACCAATTCTGGTAATCGATTAAGTCAGTGCAGAATGTGATTTTTCAAAACTTAATCATGAGAAATTGACTTCTTTATGCAAACATGAAAACCTTATGCTTTTTCACAAATCATGTAACTTGATTAAAACCATGTATGCATGCCAATGGATAAAGTTTATACAATGCAAGGGATCATAAGATGAGGCTCTCAAACAACTTAACAAATTACAAATACATTCAATTGAATGACATGTAAAAAGCTAAAAATATGTCTAAGAAAAATGGCTTCATCCTTGTCTTGATCCTCTTCTAGCTCCCCTTGTATCTAACACCAATCACATTAGCTTGATCGGAATTTCAAAATGACGTCTCTTTGGTGTAGACTCAAAAAACACTATTTTAGTCCTTTTTAAAATTGAATGGATAGGTGACCTGAGTTTTAATATTAACCTTATCTTTGAAATCTATACTAAATTGTCTCTGATTTGGTATATAGAGCTTTGCATTTGGACCAAACAACGTGAACCTGAGAGATCTCAAAATGACGCTGCAATCAGCTAACAAAGAGATATAGATAGGCGAGGGGAGTTTATTGTTTGTTTACAACTTTTGATACCATAGTTGGGGTCAAGGAACCCAATTAGTTTCCCCTTGCTTCATCCTAAAGGTTTTTTATTCCTGGATAAGCGAATTCTTTTGAGCTCTCCTTACTTTCGATGTTCTTTCATGTGGGACTTGGATTAAATCTCACATCTCTTTGATAGTCGTGCACTCGAACACCCTGAACAACTCATCAGAATTTAATGAGGAATGTATACTGTGAAAACACAATGAATACACTACAATTAACCAAGAGGGCGGGGGGTGAATTGGTTCAAAACTAATATTTAAAATTTTATTAAACAAATTGCGGAATTAAAATCTTGAATCGTATCACTTGATCACCTTTTGAAAAATCCAGAACGCTTTCTTCAATCAAGATCAATCCTTGATATGCATGCAATGACAGAAAATAGTTTCTTTGATAATAGTATTTTGATTTCACAAAGACAAGCAATGGAATATATAGAATTTAAAACAAGAGACAAGACAATTTATACTAGTTCACCTCACAACCATGGAGGCTACATCTAGTTACTTCCAACCAACACTAGGTTAGAGTTTTCACTATATCAAAGAATCTTTACAAGCAATTTACACAGATCACCTTTATCAACACTAGATAAAGAAATAGAAATCTAAACCCTATAGACTTCAAATGATCAAGAACCAGAGAACCCTACTCTGTTCTTCCCTCTAGAGAACCCTACTTTAGAAAACAGCTTTAAAGAATCACCTTGATATACAACAACAAAATTTAATACACAGAAAAATTCTAAAGAAAGATTCAAGAGACACAACCTGTGATCCTCCAAATGTATGAATGAATGAAGTTACCAATCAGTCAGGTTGAATGCAATTCAAAACTCAGAAGTAAAACTCTTGAAATCTCTTCTTTTTTTAAAACCTCATCTCAAAGACTCAACTCTCTTGATCTCGTAAGAGGTTTTTTTCACTCTCAGAACAAATAAGTATTTGGGCTCTTGAAAAAGTTTTTTTTTATCTTTTTAGTGATTCACACATATGTACAGAACAATTTGTTCTAAATCTATTTATAAAGACCAGTCACACAAAGCTTTAAAAAAATTGATTTAACTGATAATAATCGATTAAAACGACAAGGTAATCGATTATTTAATCATATGTAATCGATTAAAATATCACATAATTGATTAATATGTTCTTGAGCTCCCTAGAAATATTTTCATGAACAAGATAATCGATTAATCCATACTGTAATTGATTAAAGCAGTCTTACTGAATGTAAAGCATGAAGTAATAATCAATTACATACTACTAATAATCAATTAAACCAGTAAAGCTCAAAACATGAAAATGGCCTGTATAATCGATTACTGAAAATGGTAATCGATTATACCAGTAATGCATCATGATTAATGAGTTAAGATAATCGATTACATAACAAGATAATCGATTATTCCAGTAATGCATGGTTTTTCATTTTGCACTATGTAATCGATTACAAGAAGTCAGTAATCGGTTAAAATGTTCTTTAAGGCTTTTACAGAACTAGTATGAATGTCTTTAATCAATTAAAATGCTTGTGTAATCGATTAAAGCAGTAAGTTTTCATTTTTCAAAGACTTAGCCATGAGAACTTAACTTCTTTTTGAAATCATTGGATTTCTTTGAGATTTTATCCAAAAACATGTATGCATGAGAATGAGAATGCAAATGCAAATGAAAGATCACAAGGCAATGCACTTGAACCACTTAGAAAAATTACAAATGCCTTCAAATGATTGGGCATGTAAAAAGCTAAAACATCAAGCCTTCATCCTTGCTTCAATCTTCTTGCAACTTCCCTTAAATTCAACAATCTCCCTCTTTTTGGCTTTGACATGCCAAATCAATTGTCCATTTGTGTTAATCTTTTAATTGCTTTAGAGGGATGAATGATTCCTGAAATCTAAGTCAGCTTTTTGCAAGAACAAGCATAAGCATAAGTCATTCCTTAAAAATATGCCCCCTGTAAGGATTTGGGTGTCCAGGCTGGCACTTTGAGATAATAATATTATGCTTATGAGGTAATTGTGATTATAACGATCCTATAACAGATCCGGGTTTGCGCTTCTTAAGTCAATATTGACAAGGAGCCCGGATTCGTGTGACCGGGCAGTCACTTCGGAGAGTAAATAGAGCCATTATGGGACAGTGCTGACGTGGAGTAGGAACTCGAACAAGGTTGTGTAAGGTCGGATAAGGTCGGACAAGGGCGGAACCTTGGATTTTACAAAGTGCCGTGGATGGATCCAGCACTATGCAATCGATTACATAAGCATTTGTAATCGATTAAAAATAGACAGCACTTACTGGATACAACAGTCAAGACTTTTGGCGCGTGACACACGCACCAGAGTCATTTATATAACCCATCCTCTACTTTTCAATGCAACCACTATCATCTTCTTCCTCTCTTCGTTTTCTTCATTTCCAAGAGAGAGAAACTTCATAACCACTCACCCTTAACCAAAACCCTTTGCATGCAACTGGAAATTTGAAAGGAACCACCCTATAGCTAGATTTCCAACCTTGGTTTCTTCTGAAAACCATCAGACGGAGAGATCGTCTTCTCTAAGAACTCTCATAGAGTTTCGACTTTGAGGGAAAGAAGGCATTGTTAAGGACATTCGAGCTTGGAGACCTTGTCCTCTAGCCTTCTTGGATGTTGTAGAGGTAAGACACTCACGTCTTACCGATTTTTTGAGACTGTGTTTTTGAGATGTATAGAGACCCATTCGAGCCAGAGCTGGAACTAGGATTTTGTCCTTCGGAAAAGAATAGTGTTTCTTTTTCATGCAACGGTTGATGACCATTATGGACTACTTGCATGCAACGGTTGATAACCGTTTTGTTTTCTTGCATGCTTTTGCAGAGCGTGATACAAAGGAGATAGGTGGTTGTGACCACGAGGCCGAGAGAGCCAATGTAACACTTAGAGCAGGTAAGCTCTCTATTCTTGGGATTTTTTCCCTTGACTGTGTTCCACCATACTCCGAGGGAGTGATGGTTATTGTATGTCATGATGCATGTAGTATTGAAATTGTGTGTTACTACCTTTTTATTAAGAACATGTATATGATGTACACTGTGATGATATGTTGTATGATTGACGAGATTTTCTAGCCAGTAGAATGAACTAAATATGGACTTCCCTTAGAGCCAAAGTCATGTGAAACAACTCTAAGTGGTCAATATATGTATATAAAATAAAACCTGAGAGGAAAACCTGAGAGGAATGTGACCTTAAGTGGATGATCTTCTCTCGGAAGTGCCATATATGTTCGGGCAAGTCCTGAGGGAATGTGCCCTTCAGTGGATTATCTTCCTCAGGCAATGATACGTGGAGTCCTGAGAGAATATGCCCTTAAGTGGATGATCTTTCTCAGGCGATGATACGTAAAGTCCTGAGAGAATGTGCCCTTAAGTGGATGATCTTTCTCAGGCAATGTTATCTATATATATATATATATACACACACGCGTATGAGTAAGTCTTGGGAGAATGTGCCCTTAAGTGGATGATCTTTCTCAGGCAATGCGATATACGTATATATGTTGTATCTGTATTGTGATATACATGTGATGTGTTTTATGATAGTCGGGGATGACTAGATTATGTGATGCCGATTTTGATGCTATGTATCGTGGAAGTGAACCAGGGGGAGGTGAGACCTCCAAAGACCCTAAGTTTACTAAGATTGTATCTCACCCCGGTTGGGGATTATTTTTTGCAGGTGATGTTCAAAGACCGGATGGTGGATCCCTGGGCAAGAGGCCTGGGTAGGGATGAGGTCCGATGGATCCCGGGACATGGGGCCGAGCCGGGATGGGGTTCTGTGTGAACCTTAGGCAATTTATTTTGAGAGCATGTTGGCTTATTATTTTTTCATGTTCATATACTTTTGTAACCCGACCCCTGAGGGGAGAACGCACTTCGATGTATATTGCTATATATTCCTTGAGTGTTCACCATACATAATGCAAAGATAGTATTCTGTAGACGTATGATGACATCATATTTATTAGTTGCTTCCGAATTAATTATCTTTAATTAATTGTTGTGCTTAACAACCATAATTGAATGTCAATGAACCAGATGCATACCGGGCGTTACATTTTAAATGGTATCAAAGCAGTTTCCTAGGGAAGCATTATGTATTGTGATTTGTATGTTATTCACAACTGTTTTAGGTATCCATTATGACTATTGCATGTGTGGTCACTGAGTGTGGGCCTGATCAACTCACCCCTTGTGTGTCATATGCAGTACCATGGTGAGAACTCGGAATAATAGTGAGATGGCGGGCGCCAATGCACACATTGACTCGGTGACAGCTGCCTTAGCAGCTATGCAGCTGGAAATGACTGCAAACCGGCAGGCGAATGAGGCCTTGATGAAGGGCAACGAGGTTTTGATGGCAGAGTTGAGATCTCTGCGGGTGGAGGGTAGTCGCCACTAGGGTGGATGGACATAACCATCGTGTTGATGGACCTAGCCACCATAGAGGGGACAGGTTGTCCCAAGCCGATGTCGAGGAGGGTACAATGGCTAGAGGGAAGATGCTCATTGCTTTTCGCAAGCATGACCCTCCAGCTTTTCAGGGAGAATATGATCCCATTGCTGCTGCCAAATGGCTGCAGGCTCTAGAAACGATCTTCATGGTTATGGAGTGCCCAAAGCATCAAAGACTTCTCTATGCTACATATCTGCTATAAGGAGATACGCATGAGTGGTGGGTCACCAATTGATAGTTGCTGAGAGGCCAGGTGAGGCTATCACCTGGCAGACTTTTGAGGCCCAGTTCCTGGACAAATATTTTCCCCGAGATACTAGAGAGCAGAAGTAGACCGAGTTTCAAGGCCTTGTCCAGGGACGGATGTTAATGGACGAGTACTTGGCCAAATTCAATGAGTTGGCTAAGTATGCGCATTTCAAGAGGGCTTTATCAGATGCAGAGGTTCGTGCTGCTAAGTTCCAGAGAGGACTTAGAGAGAGCATTGAGGAGAAGATTGTGGGTAGTGGATTCCGAGATTTGGGCAGCCTGGTGAGATAGTGTCGCCAGGTGGAGGATATGATCAGGAGGCGCAGTGGCAGCTAGCCTACTTCCTCCCGGAGACAGGAGATGAGGAGGCCCAGTAGTTTAGGTCCAGCTGGGAAGGGCAAAGGCAGAGATCTGAGGGTTTATTCTCCAGCAGATCAGTTCAAGAAGGAGCCCGGTCAGAGAGGATTGATACAGAGACTGGCCACACCTTCCAAGTGTGCTACTTGTGGGAGAAACCATTGGGGAGCATGCCCCACCGGTTAGTTTGTATGCTATAGATGTGTGAAGCATGGGCACTATGCTAGAGATTGCTCGTAGGCAGGCAGCCGGGCTGTAGCCGCTCCAGTGATCTCTACAGCAACCACCAGAGGCCAGATTTACATAGTGAACGCCAGAGAGGCAGCCCGAGCTCTTGACTTGATCCAAGGTAATATTTTGATAGATGGTTATGATGTGAGAGTCTTGTTCGACTCTGAGCTACTCACTCCTTCATTGAGTATCATACTGCTTTAGGGTTGAACTTGCAGATGATCAAATTTTCCCTTCCTATGGAGGTTACCAACGCTACTAGGGAGCAGTATCGACTGGACACGTACTGCTGAGATGCGCAGTTTCAGTTTGAGGGTAGAGAGTACAGTGTTGATCTATATTGCCTTGTGATGCCTACCCTTGAGATTATTCTAGGTATGGATTGGTTGGCCAAGTATGGCGTTATGTTGGATTGTTGTAATAAGAAGGTTGTGGTACCTTCACAGGGAGTAGACTCGGGTTCCACTTCATTTTTCTCGGTCTTGCAAGCTCGCAAGGAAATGAAGAAAGGAGCTCGAGGCTATCTTTTGATGAGTGTAGTAGAGGAAGGGAAGGGGGTAGACCTGTCAAGGATCCTGATAGTGAGCGAGTTTGTTGACGTATTCCCAGAGGAGATTACATAGCTTCCACCTAAGAGGGAGATAGAGTTCTCCATTGATTTGATTTTAGGTGTAGGACCCATATCTATAGCTCCCTACCGTATGGCTCCTTTGGAGTTAAAAGAGTTGAAGGCACAGCTTGAGGACTTATTGTCCAAACAGTTCATAAGACCGAGTCTGTCTCCATGGGGAGCACCGGTTATCTTCGTGAAGAAGAAGGATGAGAGTATGTGGTTGTGTGTGGATTATAGACAATTGAATAAGGTTACTATAAAGAATAAGTATCCTTTGCCCCAGATTGACAATCTGCTAGATCAGTTGAGAGGAGCATGTGTGTTCTCCAAGATAGACCTGTGATCCGGGTATCACCAGATTCGGATCAAACCCGAGGACATACCGAAGACCGCATTTAGGTCTAGGTATGGTCATTATGAGTATCAAGTCATTCTGTTCGGTCTCATGAACGCCCCGGCCGTGTTCATGGATTATATGAACCGGGTATTCAGACCTTTCTTGGATCTGTTCGTGGTAGTATTCATTGATGATATATTGATCTACTCCAAGAGTGAAGAAGAGCATGCTAAGCACCTTCGGACTGTCCTTCGAACGTTGAGGAACAATTAGTTGTATGCCAAACTGTCGAAGTGCGAGTTTTGGCTGTCTGAGGTGAAATTTCTTGGCCACGTGATTTTTGTAGCCAGGGTAGCAGTTGACCCCAGTAAGATAGAAGTCGTGATGACTTAGGAGAGGCCCAAGAATGCATCAGAGATCCAGAGCTTCCTTGGACTGGCGGGTTACTACCGGAGGTTCATTCAGGGGTTCTCACAGATGGTGTTGCCCTTGACCCGCCTTACCCGGAAGGGTACTGCTTTTGTTTGGAGTCATGAATGCAAGGAATGCTTCCATAGATTGATGGAAAGGTTGACCACCGCTTCAGTATTGACTCTTCCTGATCCTGAGGGAAGTTTCGAGGTCTATTATGATGCTTTTGGGTATGAGCTTGGATGTGTATTGATGCAGGAGAAAAGAGCGGTTGCCTATGCATCTCAGGAAGGCCAATGTAGAGGCTGACGCCTTAAGTAGGAAGCACATGAGCATAGCTTGCATGATGATTAAGGACTGCAGGTGGATAGAGGACTTCTGAGATATGCACCTGACCATGAGTGAGGGTGATCGGGGTTTCGAGTTGAGGGAGACCAAGGTTGATAACGAGTTGATTATGAGGATTCAAGAAACCCAGAAACATGATGATAATGTGAAGTCCCTGATTGGACAGAAGGGTGTTTCGCGGGAGATCCATGACTTGGTGTTATACTAAGGGAGAATTGTGGTGCTTGAGGGCGAGTTGGTGGATGCAATTCTGTCAAAGGCTCATATGGGCCGATTTAGCATTCATCCCAGTGCCACCAAGATGTATCAAGACCTTAAGAGGAACTTCTGGTGGCCGGGGATGAAGAGAGACATAGCTGAGCATGTGGCTAAGTGTTTGGTATGTCAAAAGGTGAAGATCGAGCATCAGAGACCGTCAGGACTACTTCAGCCTTTACAGGTTCCAAAGTGGAAATGGGATAGCATTTCCATGGACTTTTTAGTCGGACTACTGAGGACCCAACCCGGATGCGACTCCATCTGGGTGATTATTGATAGGTTGACCAAGTTGGCTCACTTTTTACTTGTTCGGACTGACTATACCATCGAGGTTGGCCCAGCTATATGTCAAAGAGATTGTCAGACTGCATGGTGTCCCGAAGAGCATTGTCAGCGACAGAGATCTGAAGTTCACCTCTAGGTTTTGGGGTACTCTTCAGGAGGCTTTTGGGACCTAGTTGAGACTTAGCACGACCTATCATCCACAGACTGACGGGCAGACAAAGAGGACTATCCAGAGTCTGGAGGACATGTTGAGAGCTTGTACCCTAGAGGAGGGAATGAGATGGGATAAATACCTACCACTGGTGGAATTCTTGTATAATAATAGCTTCCATGTTAGTATAGGCATGACACCCTATGAAGCATTGTATGGTTGAAGGTGTCAGACTCCTTCTTGTTAGGCTGAGGTAGGGGAGAGTCAGCTTCTTGGACCTGAGATGGTTTAGGACACTTCTGAGCAGATCTGCATGATCAAAGATAAGCTGCTGTGAGCTCAGAGTCGACAAAAGAGCTATTACGATAGCAAGCACCATCCATTGTAGTTTAATGAGGGCGACCATGTATTCTTGAGGTTGTCTCCAGTTACAGGGGTTGGACGTGCATTAGGCGTGAGGAAGCTCAGTCCTAGGTTCATTAGTCCTTATTAGATTCTCCAGAGAATAGGACCAGTGGCCTACAAACTAGCTTTGCCTCCCCAATTGTCTGGGCTGCATGATGTTTTCCACGTATCCCAGTTGAGGAGATATGTGCCAAACCCTTCACACGTGGTGGAGTCAGACACCGTTTAGATTAAGGAGAATCTGACTTGTCCTACATGACCAGCACATATTCTTGATAGGATGGAGAAAAAGATTTGGAGTAAGACTATTCCCATAGTCAAGATATAGCGCGAAGAGAGAACACTTGAGGAGGCGACTTGGTAGCGGGAGCAGGAACTCTTGCAGCTGTACCCCGAGTTACTTGACGGGTAAGATTTTGAATTTTCCGGTCAAAATTCTTAAAAAGGTGGGGTGAATGTAAGGATTTGGGTGTCCAGGTTGACACTTTGAGATAATAATATTATGCTTAGGAGGTAGTTATGATTATAACGATCCTATAACAGATCCGGGTTTGCGCTTCTTAAGTCAATATTAACAAGGAGCCCGGATTCGTGTGACCGGGTTGCACTTCGGAGAGTAAATAGAGCCATTATGGGATAGTGCTGACATGGAGTAAGAACCCGAACAAGGTCGAGTAAGGTCGGATAAGGTCGGACAAGGGCAGAACCTTGGATTTTACAAAGTGTCGTGGACGGACCCAGCACTATGCAATCGATTACATAAGCAGTTGTAATCGATTAAAAATAGACAACACTTACTGGATACAACAGTCAAGACTTTTGGCGCGTGACACACGCGCCAGAGTCATTTATATAACCCATCCTCTGCTTTTCAACACAACCACTATCATCTTCTTCCTCTCTTCGTTTTCTCCATTTCCAAGAGAGAGAAACTTCATAACCACTCACCCTTAACCAAAACCCATTGCATGCAGCTAGAAATTTGAAAGGAACCACCCTATAGCTAGATTTCCAACCTTGGTTTCTTCTGAAAACCATCAGACGGAGATATCATCTTCTCGAAGAACTCTCACAGAGTTTCGACTTTGAGGGAAAGAAGGCATTGTTAAGGACATTCGAGCTTGGAGACCTTGTCCTCTAGCCTTCCTGGACGTTGTAGAGGTAAGACACTCACGTCTTATCGATTTTTTGAGACTGTTTTTGATATGTATAAAGACCCATTTGAGCCAGAGCTGGAACTAGGTTGGGTCCTTTGGAAAAGAATAGCATTTCTTTTTCATGCAACGGTTGATGACTGTTATGGACTGCTTGCATGCAACAGTTGATAACCGTTTTGTTTTCTTGCATGCTTTTGCAGAGTGTGATACAGAGGATATAGGTAGTTGTGACCACGAGGCCGGGAAAGTCAATGTAACACTTAGAGCAGGTAAGCTCTCTATTCTTGGGAGTTTTTCCCTTGACTGTGTTCCACCATACTCTAACGGAGTGATGGTTATTGTATGTCATGATGCATCTAGTATTGAAATTATGTTACTGCCTTTTTATTAAGAACATGTATATGATGTACACTGTGATGATATGTTGTATGATTGACGAGATTTTCTAGCTAGTAGAATGGACTAAATATGGACTTCCCTTAGAGCCAAAGTCATGTGGAACAACTCTAAGTGGTCAATATATGTATATAAAATAAAACCTGAGAGGAATGTGCCCTTAAGTGCATGATCTTCTCTCGAAAGTGCCATTTATGTTCGAGTAAGTCCTGAGGGAATGTGTCCTTCAGTGGATGATCTTCCTCAGGTAATGATACGTGGAGTCCTGAGAGAATGTGCCCTTAAGTGAATGATATTTCTCAGGCAATGCGATATACATATATATGCTGTATCTGTGTTGTGATATACATGTGATGTGTTTTATGATAGTCGGGATGGCTAGATTATGTGATGCCGATTTTGATGCTATGTATTGTGGAAGTGAACCAGGGGGAGGTGAGACCTTCAAGGACCCTGAGTTTACTGAGATTGTATCTCATCCTGGTTGGGGATTATTTTTTATAGGTGATGTTTAGAGACCGGATGGTGGATCCCTGGGCAAGAGGCTCGGGTAGGGATGAGGTCCGATGGATCATGGGACACGGGGCTAAGGCGAGATGGGGTTCTGTGTGAACCTTAGGCAATTTATGTTGAGAGCACATTGGCTCATTATTTTGTCATGTTCATATATTTTTGTAACTCGGCTCTGAGGGGAGAACGCACTTCGATGTATATTGCTGTATATTCCTTGAGTGTTCACCATACATAATGCAAAGATAGTATTCTGTAGACGTATGATGACGTCATATTTATTAGTTGCTTTTGAATTAATTATCTTTAGTTAATTGTTGTGATTAACGACCATAATTGAATGTCAATGAACCGGATGCATACGGGGCGTTACACTCCCCCTTTCTTGGGTAGATTGTACAGATTAAAGCATACATGAAATACATGTAACATACAATTTTTTAATTATTTCTCACTCTACAATTATTACACTTATTTCTCCCCCTATTTGGCTTATCAAAGACAAAAAATGATTATAGTATGAACAAGGAGAATGAAAGGAGAGAAAAAGACGATACATGTATTAATGGAAATGCAAGCAGTACATTAATCAAAATGAAACTTAAAACAATAAAAACAATAACAAAATTATAACATAATCAGCAAAAATTGACAGAAGACATCCAGAGCATAATAAAGCAGCAACTAGAAAGAAAAACACAAGCAACCTAAGGTAGTTTATCAAAATCATCAAGGACAAGCCTAGCCTCTATGTTTTCCAATCTAGATTTCATCTTTTCCATAGATGAATTTGTCTTAGCCCTGTGCTCATGATGAAGAGACAATAAAGCATCCATCTTTTGAATCATGAGTGATTCAAAAGGACTATAGGATGGTTGAGCAGAGCCTTCAGTCTCTTCTTCTTCTTCACCTTCCTCTTCAGCACCAGCAGGAGGAATTTGTTGCCCAACCATCTGCTATCCATAAGGGGTCTTAACCATCCCAAGCTTGTTAAGATGTTTCTCCTTAATGAGGCTATTGCTGGAATTTATGTTGTCAACAAGCTCATTAGTGGCATCTATCTTGAAATAATCAATGAATCTAGAAACCAACACAGCATATGGAAATGGATAATTCATTAATATTTTGGCTTTAAGCGTAGTCTCCTCAATAATGAGGATCCATGATTTGTGGACCTAGGAGTCAAGATGTAGGTGATGATATAATGAAGAAGTCTATCTTCATGAGTCATAGGACCAGTATTAAGCCTCAGCTTTAGCCTCATTTGAGGGTCAAGAAGCATCCCTCTATAGGTCTCCACCCTATTGTATCCTTCAACCTCCTCTTCAAATTTCCTTTCACCTTCAAAGGAAATGCCAGCCACTTCTTGCCAAAGCTCAAGAGTGATTTCCATGGCCACTCCATTAACTTTAACAAATTTCTTCAAACCCTAGGTTTCAAGCATAGCAGGGAATTGAAAACCTTCTTTAGTGAACTAGGCAAGGTCAAGATGTTTAGGTGGACATATGAGTTTAGTGGCATTAAACTACAGGTAGTTCATTTTCTCACCCTCACTAGGAAACCAATGATCTAACCTATTCACTACAGGGTTAGAGGTTTCAACACTCTTTCTCTTAGAGGTTTTGGTTCTTGTAGGAGCAGACACAATGAATATGTGAGGAAAGACTATATGGACAGAGTTTCTAGACTCAGAAGAAGAAAAACACAGTAGTGCTTAAGGTTGAAGATGATAATTGTGTGATTTCTTCCTTCAACATAGGCTGTATTTATAGAAGATTTTGGGCTCCAAAGTTTAAATTTGAAATAAGTAACAGTTATTTCGAATTAACCTACTAACTTTAAATCACAGAAGATTCAAATTTTGAATTTGGTGGTAGTTGGGCAATTACAATTTCCAAGAAAATCTTGCAGATTCTGCAGTAACTCCATGAATAATTGATTATATGCTTATGTAATTGATTAATTGATAAGCAAAATTAGTTTCTGCAGAGGTTGTAATCGATTATTCCAGTGAGAATTCGAATTTCAAACAATTTTCAAACAGTGTAATCGATTACCATTCACTGTAATCGATTATTCCGATGAATTGAAATTTTGTAAAAGATTTTTTAATCTTGTGTAATCGATTAATTCGATGGCCTAATCGATTATTCTAGTGAAATTCATTTTCTGAAATCATTTTATATGAAGAATAATCGATTATCTTGGTTGTGTAATCGATTACATAAGCACAAATTTCATTCTTAACAGCTTTTCAAGTTCATTTAATCGATTAATACGTGCCTTAATCGATTATTCCAGTAGGAATATCAGTATGAATAGTATTTATGTAGCACATTTCGAATTTGCAATGTTTTTTTTAAAGATGTTTAGCCAATTTGTAAAGGATGAAAGTCATGTAGATGAGCACATAAATAGCATGCTAGAAAGCACTGGATTCATCACTGATTCCTAGCATGTTTCTAAGTGTATATAACCTATCTCTATCCAAAGGTTTAATGAAAATATCAGCTAATTGATAGTTAGTTTCAACATACTCAATTTTGATGTTACCTTTTTGGATATGATCTCTGATAAAGTGATGTCTGATCTCAATGTGTTTAGTCCTTGAGTGGATAATAGGACTTTTGGATATGTTGATGGCACAACAAGGGTATCTCTTGTATCTCAACACCAAAGTCTTGAAGTTGTTGCTTCAACCAAAGACTTTGTGCACAACAGCTTCCAGCAGAAATGTATTCAACTTCAGCAGTGGATAAGGCAACACATGATTGCTTCTTGTAGTGCCAAGAAATCAAAGAGCTTCCTAACAAGTGGCATGTACCACTGGTACTCTTCCTATCCAATTTGCACCTTGCAAAATCAGAATCAAAATATCCAATTAAGCTAACAGATGTACCTTTTTGGATACCATAGTCCTACTCTTGGTGTAGACTTGAGATATTTAAGGATCCTCTTTACTGCAATTAGATGGGACTCTTTGGGATTTGCTTGGTATCTAGCGCACAAGCAAACACTTAACATAATATTAGGTCTACTTGCAGTTAAGTATAACAAAGATTCAATTATTCCCTGTATTTGGACTCATCAACATTTTATCCTTTGTCATCTGAATCAAGATATGTAGATGTTGCCATTGGTGTTGCAGCATCCTTGCTATTTTCCATTTCAAACTTCTTGACCATTTCTAAACAATACATGGCTTGACTAAGGAAAGTTCCATTCTTCAATTGCTTCACTTGTAGTCCTAGAAAAAATGTAAGCTCCCCCATCATTGACATCTCAAATTCATTCTGCATTGTTACTGAAAATTCTTTGCACATTGATTGATTAGTTAAACCAAATAAAATGTCATCTACATAGATTTGAACCAACAAGATGTCATTTAATTTTTTCTTGATGAACAAGGTTTTGTTAACTTCACCTCTAGTGAAAGATTGGTCAAGCAGAAATTTACTTAATCTTTCATACCAAGATCTTGGTACTTGTTTCAAACCATATAAAGCTTTTCTTAATTTGAAAACATCGTTAGGATGTTTAAAATCAATAAATCCAGGGGTTTGGTCTACATATATTTTTTCTTCAATGTAACCATTTAAAAATGCACTTTTAACATCTATTTGAAACAATTTAAAGTTCATCAAACATGCATATGCAAGTAACAACCTAATGGCTTCTAATCTAGCTACTAGAGCATAAGTTTCATCATAGTCTATGCCTTCCTCTTGGTTGTATCCTTTAGCAACCAATCTAGCCTTGATCCTTACTATGATGCCACTTTCATCTAGCTTGTTTCGAAAAACCCATTTTGTGCCAATAGGTTTATGAGTTGATGGTCTAGGGACTAACTCCCAACCTTCATTTCTCTTAAATTGGTTTAACTCATCATGCATAGCCATTAACCAATGTTCACCCAGCAAAGCTTGATCAATACTTTTTGGTTCAATCTGTGAAACAAAAGCCATGGTACAACAAAGATTTCTTAAAGAGGATCTAGTAGAAACTCCCTTGGATACTTCCCCAATTATGTTGTCAAGGAAAATATCTTTAGTTATCCTCCAATCCTTGTGCTTTTGTAAAGGAGTTGACTGTTTCAGTACATAATTTGCTTTAGCTTTTTCTTTCTCATTCAGATCATTAAGTTGCAGAAATTTTTCCATTTGTCCTGCATCAACATCACACTCCAAATCCTCCTTGGAGGGGTTAGACTCATCACATATGACATGGACAGATTCCTCAACACACAATGTTCTTTTATTAAAGATCTTATAAGCTTTACTTTGCAAAGAGTAACCAAGAAAAATTGCTTCATCAGCTTTATAATCAAATTTGCCAAGAGAATCTTTACCATTATTTAACACAAAACACTTGCAACCAAATGTTCTAAAATGAGATATGTTTGGTTTCCTTCCTTTGTATATTCATAAGGGGTTTTATTCAAAATAGGCCTTATGAGAATCCTATTTAAAGTATAACAAATCATACTTACAGCAACCGCCCAAAAGTGCTTAGGCAAGTTTGTTTCATTTAGAAGTGTTACTGCACCTTCCTCAAGTGATCTGTTTTTCCTCTCCACAACATCATTTTGAATTATCTTGGCCAATTTTTTAAATGCTGTGAATGCATCACTCTTGGATCTTATGAATAAAGTCTATGTGTATCTTGAGTAATCATCTACAATGACAAGTCCATAGAAATTACCTCCCAAGCTCATGGTTCTTGAAGGGCCAAATAAATCCATATGAAGCAACTCAAGAGGTCTAGAGGTAGAAACAACATTTTTACTTTGAAAAGAATTCTTTGTTTATTTCCCTTTTTGACAAGCTTTACATATTTTATCCTTCTCAAACTTAAGCTTAGGCAATCCTATGACCAAATCCTTTTTCACAAGCTTGTTCATATGATGCGTATTTATATGACTTGCTCTTCTATGCCATAACCATGTTTCATTAGTTTTGCTTACAAGACAGCTAGTGTTACGAATGAATGCATGATCAATGGACAGAACATAAATGTCACCCTTTCTCTTACCAACATGGATAACCTCACCACTTTGACTATCACAAATCAAACAGCAATTGTTATTGAAAGACACTTTGAACCCTTTGTCACATAGTTGGCTTATGTCTTAGGAGATTATGTTTCAAGCCTTCAACATATAAGACATTTCTGATCATAGTTTTGAGGTTGTCTCCTATGTTTCCTTCTCCAATTCTCTTCCCTTTGTTATTATCACCGTAAGTGACAAATCCTCCATCTTTTAGTATGAAATTTGTAAGAATGGATATGTCACCTGTCATGTACCTAGAGCAGCCACTATCATGATACCATAGTGATGATCTTGCTCTTAGATACACCTGTAAAATTTAGATCAAGTAACAAGGATAGGTACCCACCCAATTAAGGTTGGGTCCATAGGGGTTAGCTATTTTCTTTTGCACCTAAACACATTCTCCATTAGGCACATAATATTTCCTAGCATAGCATTTAAAAGATGTATGTCCTTTCTTCATGCAATAGTTACAAGTTACAGCTTTTGATGATCTTTCAAAATAAGCATTTTGATTAAACTTTGATTTATAAAAGCTCTTTTGATTCTTCTGTTTTGGTGGTACAAATTTGGTTTTACCACAAGGTTTTGAACCATGTTTGTAACCCAAACCAGAAGTATCTCTAGCATATTTTTGCACACTTAACATTTTAGCCAAGTTGCATTTTCCTCTATAAAGCCTTTTCAAAAGATCAACCAAATAGTTGTTTTCTGAAAGTAGTAACATATACTTTTCTCCTTGGCTTATTTTGAAAGCATCAAATTCATCTTGTAACAATTTGCATTTTTCTGCCTTAGAAAAGGAAGAGGGACATATACACCCATTGGCCTTGTAACTTAAAAGAAAATTTTCATTCTCTTCTTTCAACTTACAAAGTTCACTTTGCATTTCTGCAAGTTTGGTGATGTGCAATCTTAGATCTCTTTTCAGCTTATTATTTGCCTTTGCTAGCTTTTGAGCCTCATCATGCATTTCATGAAAAGCATCAACAATGTTATCATATTCTAAATTGACCTCAGATTCAGCACTAGAGAATCCTTTATCATTACTCAAGATTGAAGTGAAGCATACATTTGCTTCTTCTTCATTCTCACTATAACGACTACTTTTCTTGTACGTATTTAATCGATTATGCTTATTAATAAAAAATTTTTTTTCACGTAATTTGGTTTATATAAAATTAATTTCGCGTATTAAACT
>QARZ01040800.1:58743-73291 GCA_013407115.1 Glycine latifolia | reverse complement strand
AATGTACATTTACCAGATAATGCACATATATATTGAAATCTGAGGGTGTTACACTCACTGCTTGATCCGGAACTTGTTGATTCATTATCTTCCCATGCAATGTAGGCTTTGTAACGATCCCGTATGCATCCGATTCATTAACATTATAATATGGTCTTAAACGCAGCAATTACTTACTAAACATAAGTAAACACGGAAGCATATCAATAATAAGATGTCATCTTACATCACACAATACAACTAAAACATTATGTACGAAAATTGTATACATCCCAGAACCTGGGTTATGTTCTCAAAAGATACATCATAGCACAAACCCATACCGGGATCCTCAATTAGTAGTCAACTCGGCCTCGGCCTACCTGACCTATCAATTGAGATCCACCGAACAACCCCTACTCGGGTCTCTTACCTTGGACCTCATCCCCCACTCTTTGGCTATTACCTACAATAAATATAATCCCCAATCGGGGTGAGATACAATCTTAGTAAACTCAGGGTTCTTGGAGACTCACCTCCCCCTGGTTCACTTCCACAGTACATAGCATTTAAATAGGCATTACAATAACATAGCCAACCTAGCCTTTTAATAAAAACATAGCCATCCTGGCTTTCATAAAAACATAGCCATCCCGGCTTTTATAAACATCACACGTACAGAATCACACAAACGTGCCATTCCAGTACAGATATACAAGTTCACCAGTGCACATCTCATGCACAAATGTATATCTTGATATACAAGTTCACCAGTGCACATCTCATGCACAAATGTATATCAACCGTACATATCTCATGCACATATGATCATCCCAGATGAGTCTTTCGTGCACATCTCATGCACCTGTGCACATCTCATGCACTCGGACGAATATGAATTTTCGAGAAGCTCATCCCGGATGAGTCTTACACTCTCATATATGGTTCGCTTCCCTGGCCTGAGGGCTTCCTCAATCACAATACAAACATCACAGTGCAAATCATTTACATGTATGTTTCAATCAAAAAGCAATAACACACAATTTAAATACACGCACTGCATCATACAATAACCATAACTCCCCAGGAGTATGGTGGAACACAATCAACAGATACAAACTCCCCAAGAACAGAGAGCTTACCTTCTCTGATCACCGCACCGGTTTTCTCAGCCTTGTGCTCCCAATCACCGATATCTCCTTTATCATGCCCTAAACCAGGCAAGAAAAATATCAAGAACGGTTTTCAACCGTTTCATGAAAAGAACCCAGTTGTTTTCCAGATCTCAACCATATACCACCAATCAGTGACTTGTAAACCCCATAAAGATCTATCTGGGCATAACAAAATACCCAAAACCCAGAAAAGTTAGCTTTCAAGGTTGAACCTTCATCACAACAACCTCTTAAGCATATTTTTCCAAAGAAACACCACCCAAAACCAACCCTAACTCATATGGATCATTTTTCCTCTTAAAACCAAACTCAAAGATACGGTGAAAGTTACATATCTTACCTTAAAAACCACAAGGAAGGCTAGCGGACAACTTCTCCAAGCTTAGATGTCCTTGACGTGCTGTCTGACTCTTAAAGGTTGAAACTTTAACTTTCTTTTATAGAAATGATCTCTTCGCCTCATGATTTTCACAACTAACAAAGGTTGGAAACTAGATTGTATGGTGATACTCTTTAATTCTTACGTTGGAGGTGAAGGTGTTTAGATTAGGGAATGGTTATCTAGGAAGCTTTTTATTACTTTAACAATGGAGGAAGTATGGAATTGTTAGTATATGGATGTCCTAGAGACAATCTTTTAATTAGATTAGGACATACATGTACTTTTCAATATTGTCATAAATAAATTATAAGCGCTCTTTATCTTGTTTCATATTCTGTCTCGATATCATTATTAATATATAAGTAACTGGATAAAACCCTTGGAATAGAATAGGTATCTCTTGAGTATCAGTGATGGGATCACGATCATGAGGATTCAAGGATACCAGATGTCTACTCCTAAATTTTAAGTTCCTAGTCTAGAGACACTGAGAATGGGGATCAGTGATCTCGGATAAGACTAGCACGACTTATCTACTTGTATGCAGATACAAGGTAAAGACCTCATGAGCTACAAACATGGAGATATCTTAGCTAAAGTCATGGGTGAATCTATAAGGGTATAGCTCGCACTGAACGGACCCACAAAAAGACTCTATGAGGAAATCTCACAGATAGTATCATTAGAAGTAGTCTCTTATTATTTGGGTGTGTCTTTCCTTAGATCAGAAATTTTCACCTAGACTGTGTTCTAGAAGACATGCTTTGATTGTATACCTCGTCTGCCTAAAACATGGAGACACATAGGTATACCTTTGGGCATGTCCTAAAAGAACACGAGTCTAGGGTGACTAGCTGAAGGAATTCGTCAAATCTCTATGAGAGATTAGGTTATCTATAAACCAAAGAAATCGAGATGACATTTACGGGACTCAGGAATCTATGCATAGTAAAAGAAATCATGAGATGATTTGCCTTTAGAGTCAGTAAAATTGGAGACTCCCTATTTCGTATTAAAGCTTACCCTAGACCGCAAGGGTTGATACGTTTCCTTACCCTATAGGTTTTATGGGAAGGTAACCGAGATGAAAGGAAATACATACAGAAACCAAATAGATTTAATAGGATGATCTTATCATTTACCTAACTAGTTCCGGGGCAACAAAGCATTGCTAGTGCTTTGTGTTGTCATTAAATGGGTAGTGGCCTTGTTGGGCCCAAACTCATTTATTTCAGTAGCTATGTTGGGCCTAATGGGTCACACACTAACACTTTATTGTCATGACATTATAGCATTAAAGGTTTTGGGCCTAATAATGGTTGTTGGCCCAAGAAAGAGTTTGGATACCTATCTTAAAGAGAGAGGGGCGAATGAATAGAGTTAATGGGCTTGGATAGTCCAAGACATTATTAATTAATTTAAATAGTTAAATTAATTATCTAATATTTAAATTTGATAATTTAAATTTTGAATTTAAATATTTGAATTAACTATAGTAGTTAGTTTCATATCAAAAGGAGAAGATAAGAGCTAGATTTGAATTTGAATTCAACTAGCATCTTATCATGATCATGTCCTAGATTTTAGGAAGAAGTTTGAGGGCTGATTATGGGGCTTACATACGGCTGATATTTAATTATTATTTGACAAAATAATTCCCAAGTAATTGACTTGGTCTTAGGAGGATATGATAGGAGGTTGTTGGCAATTTTTGAAATACAACAACTCTATCTTTTCTTCACATGTGGGATGCTTCATAATCTGATTTTTGGTTTAAAAAAAAATCTGACTCAAACTGTTCTATAAAGGGTGCTATTGTGATCATAGTTCTCTAATTGTTTTTTTGAAAGAAAAAAAACCTATCTACCTTCCTCCACTTTCAAAGTCCCTTGTGTAAGTTTTGACAGAAAATTCAGCCACCAATATCATCTATTGGTGAGTCTCTTAGATAAGTAAAAACACTTTGAAACCTAACCTTCTTCCTCTCCATTGGTGTGCCTAGCCTACCTCCTTTGGTGTTTGTTGGTGGTCTTCAAGAAGTGTTCTTGATTCTTGACAAGAAGTGGTGTGGATCAACATTAGAGGGCTTGTATCTTCAAGCCTATCCATGATCATCAAGTTACGAATATAAACAAGGTAACATCTATGTCCTAAAGAATGATTCTTGTGTGGTATGTGTGTTTCCGCTTGAAATTTTTTTTTTTTTGTTTTCTCACATGTCTTTGGGCTTCATGGCCCTATCTAACAAGTGGTATCAGAGCCAAGTCGCTTTACTATCGACAAGTGATGGTACCTTGTTTGTTATTATATGTTGTTTGTAATATGATTACGCTTTACATATATCTTTATGTGTTCATGGTTTTGTTTCTTTATGATTCTTTGTGAAAGATTTCAAACGAAACATCTTTTAGGAAAGGAATATGATTCAGCCATGATATGAATATTCAAATGCATTTTTTTCTTCATAATTTTGTTTTCAAAATGCATGAGATATTCTATGCATGCCGTGGTCACATGAATAAAAATTAGGGTTGTTAATTTTGTTCATTTTGATCATGTTATTTTGTGTTTTGTTATAATGAATTGTTCATGAGCATGACATAATATTTTTGTGACAAAATTTCTCATACAAGTCTATGTATATAAATGGTTGATTGTATGGTTTAATTTTGTGTTCTTTGAGAAAGAATCAACAAAATTTGAATTATGTATTTGGATGCATATTTCGGCCATTTGAGAAATAATAATATTGTGTGCTTGTTAGTTGTCTAACTTTTAAAGTACAGATATGGAAGGGGATGGTCATGGTGCCCAAATTTAAATTTTGAATTTAAATGTTTTAAATTTGAATTCAAATTTTGTTTTAGTTTAAATTGGAGCTGTAATTTTGAATTTTAAATTTTGTATTCCTTTGTTCCTCCAAAGATGTATTGGAGTTTCTTTAATTATTTTGTAATTAGAAAAATTAGGCTAGTGGCGTTTAGGCATGGAAGATTTCATGATGGAGCTGCGGCCTAGGAGCAAGAAGAAAGAAAGCACGAGCACCATGACTATCTCATATAAAATCTGTTTTATGTATGCTTGTATGTTTTAAAACCGACTAGTATGCATGATATGGACAACCGTGAATGTATGTTTTATTATGCATGTCCAAAAGCGACTAATGTAATTCGATAGATGTTTGACATAGGATACGACTAGCATGATAATAGGACTTACATGTTTGATGAGACCCATTAAAATAAAAGAAACCCTTAAAAGGAATCAATTATTAAGCACATGATTACCTCCCACCACCAATGCCACTCGAAATTCCTCTAAATGGTGGTGTGGCACAACTCAGTTGGGACCCACTGTTTCGTTGAGTAAGAGCAGTATTAGAAGTGTGAGACACTTAAGGTGCTGGTTAGTGCTTAACTGAATGCATGAGTTGCAGGCTCAGTCGGGCTTATGTATTTGGGGTAATAGTGCCAGGTTGGTTGCATGAGATGCACCACTAAGTGACAAGGAGTTGTCATCCTGATGATAAGAGAAGGTATGAGATACTGTTGATAAGGATCAACCTATTATTTAGTTTAATTTTGCGGTCTCAGACGAAGATTAAAATAAATAATCATACTCTTAATCCCACTAAGCTAATTTTAAGATAAAATAACCCTAAGTCAAAATAACAAGGGTCATTGACTTAGATAAAATAGTGGGAGGGGCATATTATTTAAAGTCTTTAATGATTTGTTCTTATTTCATGACAATATATTGATTAAGTTTATCTTTACATCTTCTCAGTTAATAGTATGACTAATCAACTGTCACTGCGCTCTATTCTCGATACGAACAAACTGAACGGTTCAAATTTTACGGATTGGTATCGGAACCTGAGAATTGTTCTTAGGGCCGAGAAAATCGCTTATGTCCTAGAAGGTAATTTACCCATAGCTCCTAAGGAAGGGGAAGCTGATTATGAGTTCTACGATATGGAAGCTCATAAGCAACACATGAATGACAATACAATGGCAGTATGCATCATGTTGGCATCCATGTCACCTGAGCTACAAAAGCAGCATGAGCATATGGATGCTCCCTCTATCATCTTGCATCTCAAGGAGTTGTATGATGTTAAAGGCAGACATGAGAGGTATGAGGCCTCTCTAGAATTGTTCTCGTGTAGGATGTCTGATAGCATGAGTGTGAGCAGTCATGTTCTTAAGATGATCGGGCTCATTGAGAAGCTAGGAAATCTAGGCTTCGTGATGGATGCCGAGCTAAGTAATGACTTAGTCCTCACATCACTTCCACCTTCCTTTAGTCAATTCATTATGAATTACAACATGCATGGGATGCTTATGAGCTTGCCTGAGTTGTTAAGTATGTTAACAACTGCTGAGGTGTCTATCAAAAAGGATAAGACACACTCTCTTCTGATTGGTGGGCCTAATAAGGCCAAGGGTAAGGCTAAGGAGCCTGCAAAAGGAAACTCCCTTAAGCCCAAAGGCAAACCCAAGAAGAAGAGAGGCAACAAGAAGGGTAAGAGTGCACCTAAGGACAAAAACGATGCTGTGTGCTTCCACTGTGGCAAGACTGGCCATTGGAAGAGAAACTGTCCAGACTACCTGAAGAGTGTGAAGGACAAGAAACATAGTGATGCTTTTGCCTCAGGTATTTACATGATTGAGATCAATTATTTTTGTGCTAATCCGACTTCATGGGTATTAGATACCGGTTGTGGTTCTCATATCTGCAATATGTTGCAGGTACTTAAGAGTCTTAGAAGATTGGAGAAGAATGAGGTTGACCTCCGCGTTGGTAATGGAGCAAGAGTTGCTGCTCAAGCTGTTGGAGATACAGACCTCATTTTGCCTACGGGCCTTTTATTGCATTTGAATAATTGCCTTTATGTTCTGGGCATTTCTAGAAACATTATTTCAATTTCTTGTTTAGAACGAGATGGTTTTTCTTTTACTATTAGGGATGGTACATTTTCTATCATTATGAATGATATGGTTTATGCTACTGCTTCTTTGGTAAATGGCTTATATGTTTTAGAAACGGGAACAGAAGTTCTCAATATGAATGTGAAATGACCTAGGACAGATAATCAATCTTATCTGTGGCACTGTAGACTAGGGCACATAAATGAAACAAGATTGTCTAGGATGCATGCAAATGGATACCTAGATTCCATGGATTTGGAATCCTATGGACAATGTGAATCTTATCAAAAGGGAAAATGACTCGTCACAAGCCCAAAGGGCTTAGAAGTCATAGGACTAGTGAGTTATTAGAACTCATTCACTCTGATGTTTGTGGCCCAATGTCTATAGAGGCTAGAGGAGGATACTCTTATTTCATTACCTTTACAGATGATAAATCGAGATTTGGGTATGTTTACCTGATGAGATATAAATCTAAGGCCTTTGAAAAGTTCAAGGAGTATAGGAATGAAGTGGAGAAACAGCGTGGAAAAATGATTAAGACATTACAATCAGATCGTGGTGGTGAATATCTGAGCCATGAGTTTCAGGATTATCTGAGAGAGAATGGAATTCTCTCGCAGCTTACTGCACCTTACACACCACACCAAAATGGTGTTTCTGAAAGGAGAAACAGAACCTTGTTAGACATGGTCAGGTCTATGATGAGTGAGACTCAACTTCCAAAATTGTTTTGGGGATATGCCTTAGACACGGTGGCATACCTTCTAAATAGGGTACTGTCTAAATCTGTTCAGACTACTCCATATGAGATATGGAATGGTAAAAGACCCAACCTGAGTTATCTCAGAGTATAGGGATTGCCAGCATATGTCAAATCGTTGACATCAGACAAACTTAGTGCTAAAAGCACTAAATGTCTATTTGTGGGGTATCCCAAAGGTACTAAGGGATACTACTTTTACTCATTGGATGAACACAAGGTGTTTGTGTCCAAAATGCTGAATTCCTTGAGAAAGATTTACTCACTCAAGGAGCCAGTGGGAGTAAAATTGATCTTGAAGAAGTTCAAGGACCACAAGAACAAATTGAGGAACCCGAGTCTGCATCGCAGGCGACGTTCTCCAATGGAGAAGTAAACACACAACTTCGTAGGTCTACTAGGGTCATCCATCCACCTGAGAGGTATGGGTTTATGATTAAGAATCAACAAACCGTAGAGGATAATGAACCAAGTAACTATAAGGAGGTAGTCAAGGACGTTGACTTCTCTAAATGGCTAGGAGCCATGAAATCTGAAATAGATTCGATGTATCAAAACAAGGTATGGACCTTAGTTCCACAACCGCAAGAAAAAATTCCTATCGGTAATAAGTGGGTCTTTAAGAGAAAGACTGATGCAAATGGCAACATTCAAACCTATAAAGCTAGGTTGGTTACGAAAGGATATCGTCAAAGACAAGGTGTTGACTATGATGAGACTTTCTCACCCGTTGCCATGATCAAATCTATTAGGATCATGCTTGCCATAGCAGCATATCACAACTATGAGATTTGGCAAATGGATGTCAAGACAGCCTTCTTGAATGGATTCTTGAAGGAGGAAGTGTACATGACACAACCTGAAGGTTTTGAATCCAAAGGCCAAGAACATATGGTATGCAAGCTGCAGAGGTCAATATATGGGCTAAAACAAGCATCACGAAGTTGGAATATTCATTTTGATGAAATCGTTAGGAGTAATGGATTCATTAAGAACGAGGATGAACCTTGTGTTTACAAGAAGGATAGTGGGAGAAATGTTGTTTTCTTAGTACTCTATGTAGATGACATACTACTAATAGGAAATGACATCCACACATTACAAACAACTAAAGACTGGCTTTCAGAAAGCTTCACCATGAAGGATTTGGGAGAAGCGGCCTTTATACTTGGTATAAAGATCTATAGAGATAGATCTAAAAGGCTGCTGGGATTATCTCAATCCACGTATATTGACAAGATGCTAAGAAGGTTTAGCATGGAAGGGTCGAAAAGGGGTTTTCTTCCCGTCAGTCATGGGGTACATCTTTCTAAGGCTATGTGTCCTAAGTTGCAGCCTGAGAAAGACCGCATGAGTGGAATTCCATACGCTTCGGCTATTGGGTCCATCATGTATGCCATGATATGTACAAGACCAGATGTCTCATATGCTTTGAGCAGTATGAGCAGATACCAGTCAGACCTTGGAGAGGGTCACTGGACAGCAGTCAAGACCATCCTTAAGTACTTGAGAAGATCTAAGGATGCGTTTCTGGTTTATGGTGGGGTAGATGAGCTTTCAGTGAAAGGATTCACTGGCGCCAGCTTTCAGAGTGACAAATATGAATTCAAATCACAGTCAGGGTTCGTATTCACTTTAAATGGTGGGGCAGTGTCTTGGAAGAGTTCCAAGCAAGAGACTACAGCAAATTCTACGACAGAAGCTGAGTACATAGCCGCTTCAGAAGTAGCCAAGGAGGCCGTCTGGATCAAGAATTTCATATCTGAACTACGGGTGGTTCCAAGCGTGGATGAGCCCATACAGTTGTATTGTGACAACATTGGGGCCATTGCGCAGTCAAAGGAACCTAGGTCTCATCAAAGATGTAAGCACGTGCTCCGCAGATATCACCTGATTAGAGAGATCATTGATAGGATGGATGTAAAGATGGATTATATTCCCACGGATGATAACCTAGCCGACTCTCTGACAAAGGCTGTTTCTCAGAGAAAACATGATAGTCATTATGAGGCTTTGGGTTTACGACTTAGGTATGATTGGCTCTAGGCCAAGTGGGAGATTGTTAGTATATGGATGTCCTAGAGACAATCTTTGAAGGATTTGAAGGATTTGTGTATTCATAAGAGGAAGCTGAAGGGAGATGAGCAAGTGAAGATGGGGAGGAATGTATTTGCACTCATACAGGGCAAGACTGTTGATTCCATGCCACTATCCACCTTGCCACAGAAGTGCAAGGATCCTGACACTTTCACTGTTCCATGCACCATTGGAGATATTACTTTTGCAGATGCCATGTGTGACCTTGTAGCCTCCATTAATGTCATGCCCACATCAGTTTACAGATCATTACATCTTGGTGATTTGAAACCCACTGGTGTTGTCATTCACTTAGCCAACAGGAGTGTTGCGCTTTCACTTGGACTTATTGAAGATGTGCTGGTGCGAGTTAATAATTTGATTTTTCCTGCAGATTTTTACATATTAGATATGGAGAATGAGTCTTCCAGCCATGGTTCCACATTGATCCTAGGGAGACCATTCTTGATGACAGCCAGGACCAAAATTGATGTGTATGCAGGAACTTTGTCCATGGAGTTTGGTGATGACGTTGTCCAGTTTAACATTTTTGAGGCCATGAGACATCCTGTAAAGGAACATTCTGGCCTTCTTCTTGATATCATTGATGCTACAGTAGATAGTGTAGATATTTCTGATTTACTTTCTGATTTTGATCTTGGTTCTTGTAATTGTACCTGTGATGATTTTGTTGTTGCATGTAGTATTTTGTGGAGATTTCCTCCGCACATCACTCTGATTGTGTTGCAGGTACAGATACAGATTCTGAGCCTACTATCCTACTTCCCTCAATCCCCAGTCTTTCCTTGGAGTTGAAGTCACTACTTGAGCACCTCAAATATGCATATTTAGATGATGCTCAGAAGCTTCCAATCATCATATCTAGTAGTTTGTCACTTGAGCATGAAGAGCAGTTGTTGCATGTTTTGAGAGGCCACAAAAAGGCCATTGGATGGACCCTTGCTGACCTTCCTGGCATTAATCCTTCTATATGCATGCATCGAATACTTTTGGAGGATGATTCTAGGCCGGTGAGGCAGCCACAGAGAAGGCTGAATCCCACTATTTTGGATGTGGTGAAGAAGAAAGTGACAAAGCTACTAGCTGCAGGGATCATCTGTCCCATCTCAGATAGCACTTGGGTTTCACCTGTCCAAGTGGTTCCTAAGAAGTCGGGTCTCACAGTTGTGAAGAATCAAGATAATGAGCTGATTCCGACTAGAGTCGCCAACAGTTGGCGAGTTTGCATTGATTACAGGAGACTCAACCAGGCCACTCGCAAGGACCATTTCCCTCTTCCCTTGATTGATCAAGTTTTAGAGAGGTTGGCAGGTAAATCACATTACTGCTTTCTTGATGGTTTTTCTGGTTATATGCAGATTCATATTGCATCAGAGGATCAAAACAAGACCATATTCACCTGTCCATTTGGCACATTTGCTTACACCCAGATGCCTTTTGGCCTATGAAACACACCTGGCACCTTCCAAAGGTGCATGGTAAGCATCTTTTCTGATTTATTAGAGAGTTGCATGGAGGTGTTTATGAATGATTTCACTGTTTATGGTTCCTCTTTTGATGCATGTTTGGATAGTCTCTCTAGAGTGCTTGACCGATGTT
Source organism: Glycine latifolia (assembly GCA_013407115.1). Lineage (NCBI taxonomy): Eukaryota > Viridiplantae > Streptophyta > Magnoliopsida > Fabales > Fabaceae > Glycine > Glycine latifolia. Next base: position 62,365 of record QARZ01040800.1, on the reverse strand, counting down.
ATTAAGACTAACCTTGTTCTTAACTTTGAGAAATGCCATTTTATGGTGCATGAGGGTATAGTCTTAGGGCATTTGGTCTCTAGTAGAGGTCTTGAGGTCGATAAGTCCAAGATTGATGTGATTACTTCTTTGCCTTACCCTGCTTCTGTGCGGGAAGTACGTTTTTTTCTTGGACATGTAGGTTTTTATAGGAGATTCATTCAAGATTTCAGTAAGATTGCATTGCCATTGTCCAAGCTTCTCCAAAAGGACGTAGACTTTACATTTGACCAGCCTTGCAAAGAGACATTTGAGGGATTGAGGAAGAAGCTGACTACCTCTCCCATCATGCAACCACCAGATTGGGAGCTTCCCTTTGAGTTGATGTGTGATGTCTCTAATTATGCACTTAGGGCTGTGTTGTCACAAAGAGTTGGTAAACTCTCCCATGTCATTGCTTATGCTTCACGCACTTTAGATGCAGCCCAAGTTAACTACACCACCACTGAGAAGGAGCTTTTAACTATTGTTTTTGCTTTAGATAAATTTAGATCTTATTTGCTTTGCTCCCATATCTCTGTCTTTACTGACCATGCAACTTTGAAGTATCTATTGAAGAAGGCTGATGCTAAACCTAGATTGATCAAGTGGATGCTTTTTCTTCAAGAGTTTGACCTCGAGATTAAGGACAGAAGTGGTGCAGAAAACTTGGTTGCTGATCACTTGAGCAGGATTGAAGGACCTCTTGAGTCTTTTCCCATTCATGATAATTTCCCTGATGAGCATTTGATGCATTTGCATTCATCACATGTCACACCTTGGTTTGCTGACATTGTTAATTTCATCGTTGCATCTGGTGTTCCACCTCATGCATCTAGGTCCCAAACAGATAAACTTAAGAGTGATGCTAAATATTATGTTTGGGATGATCCTTATTTGTGGAGATTTGGTAGTGACCAAGTTATCCAAAGGTGTATGCCTGATCATGAGATTCAGTCTATTCTTCAGTTTTGTCATGGCACACCTACCAGAGGTCATTTTGGTCCTTAGAGGACCGCTAGGAGGGTATTAGACTGTGGGTTCTTTTGGCCCACCCTGTTTAGAGATGCTCATCACTTTACCACCACTTTTGAGCAGTGTCAGAGAGCAGGAGGAACCATTACACATAGACATGAGATGCCACAACAACCCATTATTTTTTGTGAGATTTTTTATGTTTGGGGTATCGATTTTATGGGTCCATTTCCTGTTTCTCATGGTTTTTCATATATTTTGCTTGCTGTTGATTATGTTTCTAGATGGGTTGAGGCTAAGGCCACCAGAGCTAATAATTCTAAAGTTGTTGCGGATTTTGTGAGATCCAACATTTTCTGCAGGTTTGGTGTGCCTAGAGTCATTATCAGTGACCAAGGGAGCCATTTCTGTAACTGGTCATTGGCATCCTTGCTTCAGAAGTATGGGGTTGTGCATAGAGTTGCTACAGTTTATCATCCCCAAACTAATGGGTAAGCAGAGGTTTTTAACAGAGAGATCAAGCAAGTGTTACAGAAGGTGGTGCAACCAAACAGGAAGGATTGGAGCAAGCTACTTGAGGATGCTTTATGGGCTCACAGGATTGCTTACTGGACACCTTTGGGGATGTCTCCCTATAGGGTGGTTTTTGGTAAGGCATGCCACCTACCAGTGGAGATTGAGCACCGTGCTTATTGGGCGGTGAAGAGTTGTAACATGGCATTTGATGAAGCGGGTATGGATAGGAAGCTTCAGTTGCAAGAACTTGAAGAGATCCACTTAGAAGCCTATGAGAATTCCAAGATTTACAAAGAGAGAGTGAAGAGATTTCATGACTCTAGGATTCTTAGAAAGGAGTTCCATAGTGGCCAAAAAGTGCTTTTTTTAATTCTCTCCTTAAGCTTATTTCCGGTAAACTTCGATCTAGATGGGATGGACCTTTTGTTATTACTAATGTTTTCCCCCATGGTGCAGTTGAGATTAAAAATGAAGTTACCGACAAAGTCTTCAAGGTCAATGGTCACCAACTCAAAGTATTTCATGAGAGCCCTCAAGTGGAGGAGGAGCTTGTGGTGGACATCTCTTTGGTCTTGCCAATTTTGTGTGATGAAGCATCTTGAATGACATTTCGGGAGTTTCCTTTTCCCTTCTTTTATTGGTTGTCTCTTCGTTTGCATTTCTTTGCATGCTTACATTGAGGGCAATGTGCGTTTCAAGTGGGGGGGTGAAGGATTCCAAAATCTGTTTTTTAGGTATATTGTCTGTTTTCTATTTTCTGCTTATGTTTCTGTTTATACATTTTATTTTCTGTTTATCTGTCTGTTTTAGTTTTTGAGTCTGTATGTCTCTATTTTCTATCTGTTTATGTTGCTGTTTCTATTTTTGTTGCTATTTTTATTGAATTTAGGCACTTTTTCAGGTCTTTCATAGGATTTCTAACTTGCATAAATTGTGAGAAATGTTAAAAATTTTGTTGGATTGAGAGGTTTCATGATTGATGTGAATCATTGTTGCAATTGTTGAAATGATAAGTAGGTTTGAGAAATAGAATTTAAGATGAATCATGTGTAATAGAATTATGCCTTGTGAGTTTTTGAGCCTTTGTGGATATGTTCTTTCATGTGTAAATTCACCCTTGTGCTAGATTACTCTATGTTTTGCCTTGCTTCTTTTGACATTCCTTGTTGCACATGCTCTGATTGAGATGATTTAGGCCTTCTTTCTTTTAGCCACTAGCCAGATAAACCTATCCTTGTGTTGATATCCATTGTCACCCCTTTTTGAGCCTTTAGCCTTTTCTTTCTTATATAGCTCATTGCAAACTAAAAAAATGGAAAACCATGTTATCCTAGCTTTAGGGAGGAAATGGGCTTTGGAATTGTTTTGGTAGTGGGTTTCAAACAAGTGTGGGGTATTTTTATTTGCTTTTGTTTTTATTTGAAAAAAAAATTATGATTAGAAAAGAATAGAAAAGAAAAGAAAGAGTTTAAAAAGCAAAGTTCAAAAGAAAAAAAAATTGTGCATAATCAAAGAAAAAGAAGTACAAGAAAAGCAAAGAAAGAAAAATATTTATATATGCAATAAAAGTTGTTATGGTTGATTTTCATCCTTGTAAATTCCTTTATATCTCATTTCTTTGTTTCTACCCCTCTTTTAACTTGTTGGCTTGCTCCCTGTTGCCCCTCTTTTCTCTTAGTTTTAGCCTAAATATCCTTTTCTTATCCACCTTTACCTAACCCATTCATTACAAGCTAATAAAGTCCTTTTGATATTTTGATGCATGTGTATTTCAAATTGAAAGAATTAGAGTCCGTCAATACTTGGGTGTGTTAGTTACATGTGGTGTTTGAGTGTAAACACAAAGCCATACACATTATATGAGGTTGAGCGTTGCCCCATTGAGAGATTTCTATCACCTTGGTACATTCTTAATTCTAAACTTGACTACTTTCTCACTTTGCAGTTTGTGATCATGTTTTCATGGATTGTTTGTTACCGTAATATCATTCTTCCGTCTTTCATCTTTCTCACTTTTGTGCATTGTTATGATTCCTTGAAATATATGTGTGCCTTGTTCATACTTTTCTTTTAAATTTTTGATTTACTTTAGTTTGAAATTTTCTCTTAGTCT
>QARZ01040800.1:31689-43295 GCA_013407115.1 Glycine latifolia | reverse complement strand
GAGTTCTGGTTTGGTATTTTGAATTCTGTGTGAATGTTCACTTTCTTATTCAATTGCTATTCTATTTTCATGATTATGAATGCGTTTAGGATTGAAAGCCAATTAGGTTATGGATTCATTTCCTAATTTCGAATATAAATCACAGATTAATTGGATGATATTTCAATTAGGGTTGTGGTTTCAATTAATTTAGGGGTTAATTCGATTGAACTGCTTCTAATGAAATTGAATGAACTTTCACAATAGGATAAATTTCTGAGAACGATGATGATTCGAATAGCTTGGTTTGGTGAATTGGATTGGTGCTCTTTAATCTATTTTACATTACTTGTTATCAATTCTGTTAGTTTCTGCATTGATCTTTAATCATAGTTTGTGTTTTTGCAATTTTTACTTCGCACATGCAAACTGTTTGACAAAAATCCCCTTTACTGTTAGCAGTGAATTGAAGATAGAACCATATTGATAATGTCTTTGAGTCGACCTAGGTTAATCCTGTGCTACAGAATTATCGTAGTTTAATTGTTTTGAAGTGATACGACAAACGCTTATCAGACCAGGCCCTTTAACTCGGCCTGCTTCTGCTTTCTTGCATCCCATGGAAAATACCAGTCCAAGAACTAAGCCTCAAACATCTGCCAGGTGATAACCTCACCTTGGCCCCACAATAGCTGGGAAGTGGTCACCCACCACTCACGCGCATCTCGCTGCAGTAAGTAGGTCGCATAGAGAAGTCGTTGATGATCCGAACACTCCATTACAGAGAAAATCTTCTCTAACACCTGCAACCACTTGGGGCAACAATAGGGTTATATATCCCCCATGGAAAACTGGAGGGTCATGCTTTCGAAAAGAAATAAGAATCCTCCCTCTTATTGCTACATCCTCTTCAGCACTACCCTGGGACAAACTGTCCCTCCCCTCGCTGGTGGCTGGGTCCACCATCACGATGACTACCCCCACCGTGGTCACGATTACCTTCGCCTACGAAGGTAGGTGGTGGAGAGGGTACTCGATCCTCTCATCGTCGAGTTCTCAACTCTGCCATCAAGTCCTCATTAGCCTTCAACAAGGCCTCGTTCGCCTGCCGGCTTGCAGCCATCTCTTGCTGCATAGCTGCCAAAGTGACAACTACAGGGTTCGATTGTACCTCCTCCTCCTCTCTCGTAGTGTCGTTTCTGGTTCTCACCATGATACTGCACATGTCATACCAAGAGTGAGTTGATCAGGCCTACACTTATTCGCCACACATGCAATACTCATATGAACCTTACGACCTTAATAGGAGGATCTCACAACAAACTACCATACATAATGCTTCCCTAAGACGAACTGCTCTGGTACCATAAAATGTAACGACCCCGTATGTATCCGGTTCATTAACATTATAATATGGTCTTAAATGCAGCAATTACTTAATAAACATAAGTAAAACTGAAGCATATAAATAACAAGACGTCATCTTACGTCACACAATACAACTAAAACATTATGTATGGAATTTGTGTAACATCCCCAAAATTATAAAAATGTGATGATAATTGGATACAAGTATGTGTAGAGAAAAATAACTATATTATTCTTTCCATGATGCAGAAATTACTAGAAAACCCTTAAGATGAAAATTTCAAAAATGCCCTTGGACATTTTTGAAAATAACCAAAATACCCCTAGGTTGAATGGCATAATTACCAAAAAGCCCTAGGCCAAACATGCTCAAATAACTTTAGAAATTTTGTAGAAACTTGATGAAATTATAAAATACACTTAGCTGACTAAACATATTTTGTGACACAAAACTCTAGAATAAAATTTCTACAAATTTTGGAAGATGACAACTTTGAGGCTGTATTCAAGAAAAACCTAAGCATCAGAAAAATATGGAAAAATGATACATAAAATCTATAGAATTTTCTCTTAATTATAGTATGAATAGATCTATTTAATAAAATGATCTAGTAATTTTGATGGTCAAAAGAAGTATAGACCAATCAAAAATAAGATAAAGATGTAATCTAGAATAAAAGGTTTATGTATTGCCCTGTATAAGACTGCTTGGGGTTAATTTAAACTATCATTGGGATAAATTCTTAGGAACATCTAGAATTCTAATATTCAAAATTTTCTTTAGATAAAAGAATGCAAATTAAATTGGATTTCTTTTTATGAAAATACCATATTGAAACTAGATTTTTATTCATCATCAAAAAATGACCACATGTAGCATGAAAGGAAGAAAAATTTATATTCCTTTCCTTTGAGCTTGTCATTCACGTGGAGAAGCATGGAGAATGAGGAAGAAGCTTCTTGAGTTCAGCCACTTGGAAGATAAGCCATAAGAAGAAAACAAGTGGCAAGACACTTGTATGGCATGGATGCAAGGTAACATAAAAATCAAGCCAAGATTTCTCTACACTCTTCCATCTTGCACGTGGACAGCTCTAGATATTATTTAAACAATCCCAACGGTCAAAAGTTATATATGTGAGATAGTAATGTACCTTTAAAATTTTAAGAAGATCCAACGGTTAATGAATCTAGAATTAGAATTTTACTAAAACAGGTTTGGGATAAAAATGCATAAAAATCTTCCTTGGCAAGTTACTTCACGAAAATGCAAGAGAAATGGAGAAACTTCATGATTTTGGACACTTGGAAGCAAAGGAGAAGAAGCTCTAAGATCATGCCAAGTAGTAGGACACTTGGAAGGAAGAAAGGAAGGAAGCCCTAAGATTTTAATAAGTGTAAGAACACTTGTAAAGGAATAATGATGGCTTATGAGATTTTTCTCTGAGTAATCATTTCTTCAACACTATATAAAGGGAGGAGGAGGAGCCTAAGTGCAAACCAATTCCAAGACCACTCCTTTCTTCAAAACTCACGTGAACTCTCTCTCCCTCACACCACTTTCATTTCATCTTTCCCTTTAAAGCTTAAATCAAGTAAACCCCATCAACTTGAAGAAATCACGTGTAGAGGCAAACAACCTTAGGAAGGATTTAACAAGCTTAGAAAGATATCAAGACTCAAATTCACTTGAGGTAGGTGAAGTTTAAATCTTTTTAATCAATGGTTTAGGTTAATTTACATGTTTTAGTAGGTTAAGCTTAAATCTCTAGTTAATCAATGGTTTGGATTAATTTATATGCTTTAGTTGGCTGAATTATGGTTATTATTTAGGCTTGAATTTCGTGATGTTTGAAGGTTATTCTTTAATGAGAATATGTTTATTTAAGCCATAAGATAGGTGATGATTTATATCCATCAATATTAGTGATGTATGGAAGCCCATTTGATGATCTTTTGAAGGTGATTTTAATGATATTTTGGGCTGTTTGTTGATATTTTTATGAAACTATTTTGATTTAAATTTAGAAGTAGAGGTTGAATGGTATGTAGTTTAATGGTTTAAATATTGAATGATTCACTTTTGAGGATTAATTAGTGAGGAAGTAAGTGAAAGGAGAATCAAGATTGCATACTAGGTTTGAATCTTTTCTTGTGAAGGTTTCAAGGGAATTAGATATTATTTATATTGAGGATTATTAGTTAGATTACTAACATACTTTTTCTATAGTTAAAACTATTCTTTGGTTATGCATAAAAGATGGTAATAATCTTACTTGATTAAAATATGGTGGTGTAACCATACTTATAATACATATTATGGTGGTGTAACCATATTTATAATCCATATGATGATATGATGAAAATATTTTTCCATAAGGCAGTATGTATTTGCTTATGAATTTGATTTTTTATGGATGTTGATATGTTGATGTGATTAAGATAGGTGGATTCATGTTTCCATGTTCCAAGTCCAGTACGAGGCTTTGGGGAAACAGAATCTGATGCTACATACAGTACGATATGTAGTACCCAGGTGCAAGGATATATGGCAAAATTCATGCATGTTTGCGTAAGACTATAGCAGCGTCCACACTCAGTGTGGCCACATACAGTACGATATGTGGAGGCCATTTGCCCTGGGATAGTTCATCTCATGCATTCATATAGTTGCATATTTCTTGTGGATGTGTTTGATTATTTGAATGAATTTACTAACCTACTAATAAGTTCGGGATTTAGCTTTGCCTACTGAGAAATTTATTTCTCACAAGATTTGTTTCATGTTTTTCTTAGAAGGCAGCCCTGGACAGGTTCCTTGAAGCTCTGGAGTAGTATTGATATATTGAAGGAGCTATGTACTAAGCTGGATTTTGCAAAGAGTTTTGTATTTGTATAAACTTTTGTAAGAGAGACATTGACTAATGAATTAGTCTTTACATATTTTGTAAATTTTAATGACTTAGAATTTTTACAAATACACGTTTCTTGAAAAGTTTTTATTCTAAAAAAAAATACTAGTAGTAAAATCAACTTAGAAATTAGGTCGTTACAATTTGCATACATCTTGGAACCCGAGTTCTATTCTCAAAAGATACATCATAGCACAAACCCATACCGGGTTACAAAAGTACAACAAAAATTGAGTAAACAGACTCGTAAAAGACCACCTTCCAAAATCCGCTTCCTCGAACCCGGCCTCATCCTCTTATCCAGGATTCTCAATTAGTAGCCAACTCAGCCTCAGCCTACCCGGCCTATCAATTGAGATCCACCGAACAACCCCTACTCGGGTCTCTTACCCCGGACCTCATCCCCCGCTCTTTGGCTATCACCTACAATAAATATAATCCCCAATTGGGGTAAGATACAATCTCAGTAAACTCAGGGTCCTTGGAGACTCACCTCCCCCTGGTTCAGTTCCACAGTACATAGCATTTAAATAGGCATTACAATAACATAGTCAACCCGGCATTTTAATAAAAACATAGCCATCCCGGCTCTTATAAACATCACATGTACATAATCACACAAACGTGCCATTCCAGTACAGATATACAAGTTCACCAGTGCACAGCTCATGCACAAATGTATATCAACCGTGCACATCTCATGCACATATGCTCATCCTAGATGAGTCTTTCGTGCACATCTCATGCACCCATGCACATCTCATGCACTCAGACATATATGAATTTTCAAGAAGCTCATCTCGGATGAGTCTTACACTCTCATATATGGTCCGCTTCCCTGGCCAAAGGGCTTCCTTAATCATAATACAAACATCACAGTGCAAATCATTTACATGTATGTTTCAATCAAAAAGCAGTAACACACAATTTAAATACATGCACTGCATCATACAATAACCATAACTCCCCAGGAGTATGGTGGAACACAATCAAGGGATACAAACTCCCCAAGAACAAAGAGCTTACCTTCTCTGATCACCGCACCGGCTCTTTCATCCTCGTGCTCCCAATCACCGATATCTCCTTTATCATGCCCTACACTAGGCAAGAAAGATATTAAGAACGGTTTTCAACTGTTTCATGAAAAGAACCCAGTTCTTTTCCAGATCTCAACCATATACCACCAATCAGTGACTTGTAAACCCCATAAAGATCTATCTGGGCATAACAAAATACCCAAAACCCAGAAAAGTTAGCTTTCAAGGTTGAACCTTCTTCACAACAACCTCCTAAGCATATTTTTCCAAAGAAACACCACCCAAAACCAACCCTAACTCATATGGGTCATTTTTCCTCTTAAAACCAAACTCAAAGTGATGTATGGCTGCACCCACAGCCATTAAGTTTTCCCAAATCTTCCTTGCATTGAAACCCAAACTTCAAGCTTTTCTCAAGAACAAAAACTGCAGCACTTTCACGTGGGAACCTTGGTTGTTTAGGAGTTTTTAATTTCAGCAATGGAAAGTGGAAGAAGGTAAGGGATGAAGGTGGATGGCACCATGGAAAAGCTTTCCAATAAGCCTAGGAAGAATCTCCACAATAGCTTGAAGCCATTGATAAGAAACAAGAGGTTCTTGCACAAGAACAAGAGAGAAACTCTCTACACAAATTTCAGAATTTGTAAAAATGACATCAAAAGTATTTGCATTCAGTTTTTGGGCAGCTTATATAGCCCACAAAATTACACTCAAATGCAAGGCAAATGATCATGCAAATGAAGCTTGAAATGTAAACTAAATGAAGCCTAAATGCAAGCTAATGAAACTCAAATTGCAAGCTTCATCCTAAGTGACTTCTTGGCTGAACCAACATGCCTAAAGGTGCAGTATTTTAGCTTCTAAGTGCAGCATTTTAAGCCTTAAGGTGCAGCCAACAAGCTTACAAAGGTGCTACACAATTTACACACAAGTGCACCTACACTTCTTTACACAATTGCACTAAAAGCCTTTTAATTTTTAACTAGTTTTTCTACTAACAAGTGCTGGAATTTATTGAATTAAATTGAACTTGAGACATCAAAATCCAGCCCTTGTCATTCTTGAGTTGGTGTGCTTCTTCATGCTTGTCCAAGTTAGCTTGGATGTGGTCTTGAAGTGCTTGAGTCCTAGCTCTTGTCATTGGTCCTTTAAAGCTCACCAAAGGAAGTGCTTCAAGCTTTCCTTCTAGACCTTTGGCTTGTCTGGGACCTCCGTCACAATGATATGGTGAAAGTTACATATCTTACCTTAAAAACCACAAGGAAGGCTAGAGGGCAACTTCTCCAAGCTTAGATGTCCTTAACGTGCCTTCTAACTCTTAAAGGTTGAAACTTTAACTTTCTTTTATAGAAATGATCTCTTCGCCTGATGATTTTCACAACTAACAAAGGTTGGAAACTAGGTTGTATGGTGATATTTAATTCTTATGTTGGAGGTGAAGGTGTTTAGATTAGGGAATGGTTATCTAGGAAGCTTTTTCTTACTTTAACAATGGACGAAGTATGGAATAAGAGAGAGAAAGTGTTTTAGCAAAGACGGTGAAAATAAAGTTTCTACTGAAATATTTCACCCAAGCATATCTTAAATATCCTGAAAATTGACACGCGTCAGATCGTAATATGAGGATCTTCCCGCATCAAAACAACCGGCAAAGAGTCAACACGTGTCACTTGTGTAAAGTGAATATGTAGAGATATTTGACTGTTGAGTTGGGTCTACTGTTTAGCAAGTCGATTTATTATACCTCATACAAGTTACGTGTGACTACCCAAGTTCTCTAAACCCTACATACGCTGTCGGGTTCACTTCATATTACTAACACTGCCGGGTTGGATTTATATATATATATATATTGAGTGAAACTTCACTACCATACCCCGGGTTCCTGAGCACTCATTCCAACCACAAGACTAAGTCCAGGTTAAAAGCAAGTACTGACTGTTTTGATTGCTTACAAAACTCACGTAATCGATTGCATATGAACCCGTCCTTGGTACTATAGTACATCTAAGGTTCTGCCCTCCGCCGACCTCATCCAATCTAATCCGACTTCATCTGAGTTCCTAACTTGGTACTTCACAAGTTCAAGATTCCTCCTAACCTCTTTCGGGTTCCTAACCCGGTAACTCTATCAAAAGGGGTTACGAGCTCTTTCGGTCTCTCTACCCGGTAGCTCTTATAAGTCAACCAAATACGAGCTCTTCCGAGCTCACCCGAGCTCAACCAAGACCCATCGAGATCACAACTCGACAACACATCCAAGCTCATCTGTGATTACAACTCGGTAATACATCTGAGATCACCCGAGCTTATCCGAGATCACAACTCGGACCTCAAAGAAAAGGAAAAAACTCAAGCAGAAGGAACATACGAGCTCTGCCGAGATAGCTACCCGGTTGCTCTTTCCTTCCCTGTCCGGGTTCCTTCTATACGTCAGCGTTTCTCAAAAGTGCTGAGTATATACACCAGTTACGTGGCGATAAACCGGTCATGCACTAACTCGGTCTTCCTATCAGTACTAACATACATCATGATCTCAGATTTGAAAAGATGCTATATACACCCCCTTCATATCCGGGTTCCAAAATACACCCCCTTAGGTGACAACCCGGTCCATGAACCCGGTTTTGAAGAGATGCTATCTACACCCCCTTCTTATCCGAGTTCCAACATGTACCCCCTTATATGACAACCTGGATTATCACAGAGTCATTATAGACTTTCTTTGGCTTTCCTTCCTTCTTTATCTTCCTCTCACCTTGTTGCTTTTTCAAGAGTATTGGACATTCAAATTTGATGTGTCCAAGCTTTCCACATTCTAAGTAAGTAAAGTTGATAGAGGTGTTGTTGTTGCTATTGTTGTCATTTCTCTTGTTGAACTTTTTGTTCTTGTTTCTTCTCATGAATTTGCTGAACTTTTTGACAATTAGATTCATTATAAACATCGGTGGTCGAATGATGCAGTAGCTTGTCAGGGTCACTCTGTCATGCACAGGTCACTCCCCCCAAGTGGTGATCAGTCCTGGGTGTCAAAAGGAGTTCCAAACAGACGTGCCCCCCCAGTATCCCGGTACCCTACAGCCAATCATCCTATTTCTGTCACGTTCCGCATATATGTATATACTACGTAATGAGCTCAGCCCAGCATACCCAACCCGGTATCCGGCACCTACACAAACACTACTAAAAGGTGTTTTGGGAGTTTATAGCATCAAAATACCGACTTCACAGATATACATAGGGAGTTCTTACAACATCCACTCTCCCATGAGAACACCATCAAATTCTTCACACAAGAACATCAACAAACATAAACATATCACATCCCATTCGTCACAAGGCATAGGTTTTCTGGAAAAACAACACACAACAGGCACATGTAGATATCTTTATATTTGGTATCTAAGGCTGTCATTATCATAATAAACTCTCCCTTACCTAACCCGGAGTCCTTCTCGCACAGCCCAGCGGTGCTGTAACACGATCTTCCTAAACGGAAGCTTGCCTGAACGCAGCGTCCTCGCGGAAGCCGAAAAGGAAAGGGTCGAGCTTCGTTTTCTTCGAACTTTACGAAGAGCAGTCTAAGGCCTCCACTCCTGTCATGAGGTTCCTCTTCATGTAGGGGTTCCGTGACAAGTTATAGTGGTTCTTGGTGTTTTTCAGAGTGGTTGAAGGGAGCGGTTTCAGGGTGTGGGTAAGCTTGAGAAAGAGAAAGGAGAAAAAGGCGCAAAGAAGAAGAAAATGGAACACGCTTCCGCTGCGTACTCTGATGCCTATATATACACAGTTGACAAGACATGTCCACTTTACGTTCACGGATAACAACCACAGATTAGCAGAGTTGACTTAACAAATCCATCATCAAACACGCATACCAAGGCAGAACCATAACAAATAGCAATTACCAAAATAAATCACATAATCAAGCAACATAACACACATCAAACGTCCAGCTCAGCAATTCAAAATTTCAGGGTGTTACACAATGATAGAAAATAGTTTCTTTGATAATAATATTTTGATTTCACAAAGATAAGCAATGGAATATACACAATTTAAAACAAGAACAAGGAATTTATACTGGTTCACCTCATAACCATGGAGGCTACATCCAGTTACTTCCAACCAACACTAGGTTAGAGTTTTCACTATATCAAAAAATCTTTACAAGCAGTTTACACAGATCACCTTTATCAACACTAGATAAAGAAACAGAAATCTAAACCCTATAGACTTCAAATGATCAAGAACCAGAGAACCCTACTCTATTCTTCCCTCTAGAGAACCCTACTCTAGAAAACAGCTTTAAAGAATCACCTTGATATACAACAACAAAATTTAATACACAGAAAAATTCTAAAGAAAGATTCAAGAGACACAACCTGTGATCCTCAAAATGTATGAATGAATGAAGTTACCAATCAGTCAGGCTGAATGCAATTCAAAGCTCAGAAGTAAAACTTTTGAAATCTCTTCTTTTCTTTAAAACCTCATCTCAAAGACTCAACTCTCTTGATCTCATAAGAGATTTTTTTTCACTCTCAGAACAAATTAGTATTTGGGCTCTTGAAAAAGCTTTTTATCTTTTTAGTGATTCACACATATGTACAAAACAATTCGTTCTAAGTCTATTTATAAAGACCAGTCACACAAAGCTTTAAAAAAATAGATTTAACTGACAATAATTGATTAAAATGACAAGGTAATCGACTATTTAATCATATGTAATCGATTAAAATATCACATAATCGATTAATATGTTTTTCAACTCCCTGGAAATATTTTCATGAACAAGATAATTGATTAATCCATACTGTAATCAAGTAAAGCAGTCTTACTGAATGTAAAGCATGAAGAAATAATCAATTACATACTACTGATAATTGATTAAACCAGTAAAGCTCAAAACACGAAAATGGTCTGTGTAATCGATTACTGAAAATGGTAATCGATTATACCAGTCATGCATCATGACTAATGAGTTAAGATAATCGATTACATAACAAGATAATCGATTATTCCAGTAATGCATGGTTTTTCATTTTGCACTATGTAATCGATTACTGGCTTAGTAATCGATTAAACTGTTCTTCAAGGCTTTTGCAAAACTAGTATGAATGTCTTTAATCGATTAAAATGCTTGTGTAATCGATTAAAGTAATAAGTTTTCATTTTTCAAAGACTTAGCCATGAGAACTTAACTTCTTTTTGAAATCATTGGATTGCTTTGATATTTTATCCAAAAACATGTATGCATGAGAATGAGAATGCAAATGCAAATGAAAGATCACAAGGCAATGCACTTGAACCACTTAGACAAATTACAAATGCCTTCAAATGATTGGGCATGTGAAAAGCTAAAACATCAAGCCTTCATCCTTGCTTTAATCTTCTTGTAGCTTCCCTTAAATTCAACATACTATTCATTGACTTAGAATCATATTCACCTTTTTTAATCTCTTCTTGTAACCATGGTTTATAAGGTTTCTCTACTGTCTTGTTATCAACTACATGAGTTGGAATGGTATATCCGTTAACCACTGCACTCCAAATGCCTCGTTTAACAACTCATGAATATTTTTAGCTGAACCTTCCAAAAAGGATAGTTCATGCCACAAAACAAAGGTGGTCTATTAATGGATGCACCCTTAGCAAATGGCAATTGATTCCTTGTGCAGTACCAAGCAAGGAGTTTTTGCTTACTTGACCTATCTTCCTTGTGCAGAATCTAGAGAGCTCTAGAGAACTCCAAATGGCATATATAAGTACTCCCTAGAAAGATAAGGAAAAGAACTACAATTTTGTCAAAAATAAGCCGAGGCCAATTCTATCGTTTCGAGGGTCATTTTAGGCTTAGAACTCAAAACCACTGCACTTGAGTTTTGGGTTGCGAAATTGGTGTAATTAGTAATTAGTTAGATTAGTTGGACTTAATTATGGCCCATCCTTTCCTACTAACCCAGTCACTATATTTTAGTGATTTTAGTTATTTGGATTTAAGCACTTCATTTTAGCACAAACAAATTTTGTAGTGACTTTTAAAAGTTTTTAGAATTAAAACCCTTTTCTTATTTTCTCTCAACTGTTCTTCATTTTCATTTCTATTCTTTCATTTTCTTGCACTAATTTTGTGGGGCTTCCATTGATGATGATCATGGAAGGATAAACAATTAAACAATACAAGGATCCAGCCCAAGCAAGGAGAATTTGAGTTCTGGTTTGGTATTTCAAATTTTGTGTGAATGTTCACTTTCTTCTTCAATCCTCTATTCAATTTTCGTGATTATGAATGTGTTTAGGATTGAAAATG
>QARZ01040800.1:0-31589 GCA_013407115.1 Glycine latifolia | reverse complement strand
AATCAATCAATCCAAGGATCCATCCCAAGCAAGGAGAATTTGAGTTCCGGTTTGGTATTTCAAATTTTGTGTGAATGTTCACTTTCTTCTTCAATCCTCTATTCAATTTTCGTGATTATGAATGTGTTTAGGATTGAAAATGGATTAGGTTATGGATTCATTTCCTAATTTCAAATTTTAATCATAGATTATTTGGATGATATTTCAATTAGGTTTGTGGTTTCAATTAATTTAGGGGTTAATTCGATTAAACTGCTTCTAATAAAATTGAATGAACTTTCATAACAAAATCATTATCTGAGAACTATGATAATTTGCATTGCTTGGTTTGGTGAATTTGATTGATGCTTTTTAATCTATTTTAGAATACCTATTATCAATTCTGTTAGTTTCTATTTTGCTACATTTTTCTACAATTTTCGTTTATTGCATGCAAACTGTTTGATAAAAAGCCCTTTATTATTTACTAGTGAATTCAAGTTGGAACCATATTGATTGTGTCTCTGAGTCGACCTAGGTTAACCCTGTG
Source organism: Glycine latifolia (assembly GCA_013407115.1). Classification (NCBI taxonomy): domain Eukaryota; kingdom Viridiplantae; phylum Streptophyta; class Magnoliopsida; order Fabales; family Fabaceae; genus Glycine; species Glycine latifolia. The sequence continues at coordinate 31,060 of QARZ01040800.1, read as the reverse complement.
CTACAAAATTAGCATATTTTAATTGTTTTGAAGTGATACGACATCGGTTATCAATTCCCAGCCATAATCTGAAACTTTTGACAAAATCTTGATTAACTTTCAAGCCCTAACTCTGATACAAATTGTTAGATCAAGCTGAGAATCTAGAAGAAGGGTTGAATAGTTTCTTTCAAAATCTTTACCAAAAACTTCTTCATACTGATTAAAAACAACCCTTTAAAGCATTCAAAGTTTCCTCGAAATGATGGTTAAACATCATTGTCACTCTTGAGTAGGTGGTGGTAATTGAGTTGGTGGTGGTGGTGGGGTAGGTTCAACTTGAGCAGGTGCAGGAAGAATACTATGGTTGTTGTTGTTGAAGAGTTTGGTGCGATTGGACGATGGGGTTAGAAACAACACTAATTGTAACACCATAAATTCTAAGACTATATTTAAACCTTAATTAATCAAATTTTTATTTTATAATGTGCATTAAACCATTTAATTTTTACAATAAATTAAAACTAAGAAAATGTGAACTGGAATTTCAGTGAATTTATATGTTTCATTGGATGCTTTCTAAAGTCAACATCGTGTACTAAATAAAATAAATTATTAATTATTTTCTAAAAGAAGCACAACGCAGTTTCATTTAGAAACTCACTTCTCAAATAATTAAGGAAGAATGAAAGAAATAACACATTTGAATTTCACAACATATAAATATATTTACGTTTTTCCCCGAATAAAGTAACATGTACAACTTGAGGGTACAACTGTAGATGATAACAAGATAGATGATTGAATATACACAAACAAAATTGTGGTGTTCTTCCCAGAAAAGCTACGTCTTTTATGAAAGGGATTTGGTATGCTTTAAACTTGTTGAGTGTTGTTTTGTGTTGATGTTTGGTGGCCTTATGGGGGAGTAGATGTTTTAAGAACTCCCCAACATGTGGATGAAGTTGGCATTTTGATGCTGAAGAGTTTCTAAGATACCTTTGGAAGTGTTTGTGACGGTGATGAGTACCGGGATGGGTTGGTCGGGTTACACGTAGACATAAATCCCTTGTTTGATGTAACACCCCGTATGCATCCAGTGTATTAACAATTACTTAATCAGATTAGCACAGTAATTAATTTAAAATCAATTAATTAAAACCAACAAAAGCATTTTCGAAACCATATTTCTTGATTCATCATGTATGGTAAGTTACCACAATTACATATATGAATGCCAAGACACCACCACAAGCCTCTACGATCCAGATAACATAAAGAACGGAAGATGTAACAATAATATCTATACAGATATATCAGGAGAATCAGAAGCCACATGTAACTATATATACATCATCAAAACCATCACTGTGGCTATACAAAAGAATAGGCACCCCGTGTCATGATCTCACAAATCACATCCTCACAAGAGGGTACAAAATATACAATGTCTGTACATCACAATCCATACAGGATCCAAAATATATATGTACACACATATCTTCCCTCGCAAGGGTACAAAATACATCATAAACATAAACAGTGAGCCACAATGCTCTCAGAATACTGCCCAAGCAGCTATATAGTGTCTGTCCCTACTGGGGCCTCCCGTCCTGGGACCCATCATCCCTGTCAGATGCATCACCTGCAAAATATAATCCCCACACACAGGGTGAGATACAATCTTAGTAAGCTCAGGGTTCTTGGAGGCTTCTCCTCCCCCTGGCTCACTTCCATGATCACATAACATCAAAGGCATCACAACACCAGGCCTTCTGGCCCTCATGATATGCCGCTAGCATATGATAGTTTTTAGGGTTAATTGATTAATGATTTATTCAATAATTAGTAATATAGGCTAGATTTGTCGAGTTTGTTTAATTAATGGTTATTTATATTAATTATGAGTATTTTTATTATTTAGAACCAACAAGAGAGGAAAATAAGCAAAAAGAAGCAACAGGTGCTCTCGAACGACTCGCGCTAGATTCCGCGCGAGTAGCGTCAGACTACTAAAGCCAACTCTTCAGCTTGAACAAGCCACGCTATCAGCGTGGTACCCCACGCGAGTAGCGCCACTCTATCAAGATCAAACCCTTAGTTCGAATAGTCCGCGCTATTGATGTGTTGCAAACACATCTTAGTTTTAGAATAGTTTTAGGATAAATTTTAATTAAGTATATAAGAAATGGAATAGAATTAGGTTAGTTTAATATTTTAATTGCCTTGAATTAATTTCCATACCATTTAAGCATTTTACAGGCAAAAAAAAGAAGGAAACTCAAGCAAATGAAGAAAACCAAGTCTGAAGTCCCACGCTATCAGCGCGGGATCTCACGCTATCAGCGTCAGGTGCAGGGAATGAAGGCTGTGCTCTCGAATGATCCACGCTATCAGCGTGGATTCCACGCTATCCGCGTGAAGAAGACGAATCCAAGCTAATTGACTCGATCAGTTCACGCTATTAGCGTGACAACCACGCCATCAGCGTGAGAGAAACCTGGATCAGGCCTGAAGTCTCGAAGACCTCACGCTATTGGCGTGAGAATTCACGCCAGTAGCGCCGAACCTTCGAAAGATCCACGCGATTAGCGTGGAATCGTGCGCTGATCGCGTGACATTGATTTTATTTCCTGTTTTAAAAGATAGGTTTCGAAAATTGGATTATCTTTTGGTTTTTTTACCTTAATTAAACATCATTATAAATATGAGGCCTCTGAATACCAAAGCAGGGGGGGAGGAAAACAGCTTTTACATGAAGCAATACAGCTTTAGCCATTAGAGAAGATTCACAGCCCTAGGAATTAAGAGTTGAAGCCAAGCCACTGCACAACTATGACTTATATTATTACTTTGGTGTTCTTGAGGCCTATGGTAGGCTAAACATTTCATTGTGGGAAGGCCCTGAACTGATGAGTTATCCTCTGTAATTTGACTGGTATTGAAATCTATGTTTTGCTTGTTTTAATTCTTTTCTGTTCTTTATTTTATCTTAATTGGAATTGATCACTTCAATTAAGTATTGAGGGGTAGGATTCGCAATGGGAACGTTGGGGTTCTACTTTCTGACCCGTTAAGAATAACATTCATTCTTCGCCTAGGAATAGGGATGCGTGAGTGCGGAGCCTATAATATGTTCTTTACATGCTTAAACTGATAGATTTCACTAAGGAATTAGGTTTTCAATTCAGTCTAAAGGGTTGGTTTGCTAAGGAATTAGGGATTAACTATTATAGAAAAGACTTATTCTCCGAGCAATCACAACAGGAACCCATATGATATATTCTCTAAATGCTTAATCTGACAGAATTCATAAAGGTTTAGGGTTCTTGATCAACTTAAAGGGCTGATTCGCTAGTTATCTAGGTTTCACGAATAAAGAAGAGATTTATCATATGTATACATTAACTTAACAAACCAGTCAAGTAAAAGAGGAGGACTCAGAAGGGATTGTGCCTGACTACAATTACTCGTCCATTGGTAATTTCCCTAAAACAATTTACTGCATATTTCTTTAATTCTTGTCTTTTAATTACACAATCAACCAAACTTCTCAACAACATTTCTCTGCGTAATTTACTGTTTTTCCTTTCAATCACATTAATTTACTATTTCTGTGAAATCACCCCAATCCCTATGGAGAACGATACTCACTTACCTAATCTTTATTACTTGGAAACGATCGGTGCACTTGCCGTACACTTTTAAAATCGCAACAGCTATCCGTGCCAAATCCCGCACGAGTAGCGCCAGATTTCTAGGGCAAATGATTCAATTCGAACAGTCCACGTGATTAGCGTGGAATCCCGTGCGAGTAGCGCTTGAAAGCCAGGAAGAGGTTTTTAGCTCGAACACCTCACGCGATTAGCGAGAGATGCCACGCGACTCGCGCCACAGTCACGCTGTTTCTTGTTTTAAATGATTTGGCACTAATTTAGTTGGGGAAAAAGTTCCTTGTTACCGGAATTAAATATATCAACGTGTGGGAGATAAAACCAAACAATTTTGGCATAGAAAGCAGGACTTTTTTGGCATAGAGGAGACAGAGAAACGCAGAGGAGAAAGTGGGAGAGAATATCAAAACCAGAAATTGAAGGAAGATTGAGACTTTGGTAATGCTTCTATTGTAGATGAACATGTCTAGCTAAACTTCCTTATTGTGGTTAGAGCCAGAACCAATGTGAACTCCTCTGTAACTTGATTGGTATTAATATGAAATTCTGAAAATTTCTTTATTTTACTTTGTTCTTCATTGTGTAATTCTTTAGTGGATTTGGCCATTCTGTTAAAGTGCTGAGGGTTAGAGTTTGCAATATGGATATTGGGGCTCTAATTTCTGAAAGTAGTAAGATAATAGTTTTTACATTGCCTAGGGATAGGGATGTATGATTGCAGAATTTATATGATGTATTCTCTTAATGCTTAACTTGCTAGGGAATCACTAAGGAATTAGGATTTTTGATTGGGTTAAAGGGTTAAATTACTAAGGGATTAGGATTTAACTAAACATGTGAAAATACACTCTTTGAGTAATCAGAAGTAATTGAAATTAATAACTAATCCAAGAAAGGAAGGTAGGGAACAAAGGGGAATATGCTCTGGCCACAATTATTTCCCGTCACTGCGTAATAATCAATTTAAATTCACTTTTTAATTCTCGCAATTTTCTATCATTATTTAATTTACGTAATTCACAAAACACAACAATACTCTCTTCAAACTTATTAATTTTCTTCCAATTTCTGAGATAATAAGTTACGATAAGATTGCATTCAATCCCTGTGGAGACAATACTTTACTTACTCACTTTATTACTTGGAACGAACGGTACATTTGTCGAGCGTGCAACAAGTTTTTGGCGCCGTTGCCGGGGATTGAAATCGCCAATTTTTAAGTAACTTTAATCTTCGGGATTGGAATTTCTTTTGTTACTAAATTGGTTTTCTTAGTTTATGCGAGGTATAGTTAATCCTGAGCATCTACAGTTCAATCCTGAAATAGAGAGGACTATTAGAAGAAACAGGAAACTAGCCAAACAAAGAGAAAGAGAAGCAAAAATTTCTGATTTTGATTCAATCTCTGAATTGGAATTAGAAATGGCTGACCGAGGAAATAATCAGCCAAGACCAGAAGATGAATTAATGGAGGATATTCTGGCTCCATTGTTCACTAGACCAAACTCCAGTATTGTAAGACCACCAATTGAAGCAAATCACTTTGACATTCATCCTTCATTGATCACATTGGTGGAACGCAGTCAGTTTGGTGGGGAAGATAATGAAGACCCCCATGATTTCATTGACAGATTTTTGAGAATCTGTGATACCATTAGACACCAAAGGGTGTCAGATGATGCTATAAGATTGAGGTTATTCCTTTTTGCTGGTAAAGGGAGAGCACTTAGATGGTTGGATAGACAGACCTCAAACAGCATAACCACTTGGGAAGAATTAGTTGCAAAATTTTTCTCTTAATACTTTTCAATGGATAAATACAACCGACTGGTGAATGAGATCACAAATTTCACTCAAAATGAAAGGGAGACTTTTATGTGCAGCTTGGAATAGATTTCAAGAGCTGATTCGGAAGTGTCCACAATATGACATGACTGTGGGTAAAAAGGTACGTATTTTCTTTAATGGAATGATACCTGAATCATGTCTTATTGTTAATGTTGCAGCTGATGGTTCCATAAGATCGAAGACTACAGTCCAGACTTATGAATTAATTGACTCTCTAGCCCGTGATGAAAACGAACGTACCCCAGTTCAGCCCAAAAGAGAAGTTATTCAATTAGGAAGTAATGATGCAATGTTAGCTGAACAGAAAATATTGGCTCAGCAATTAGCCAAATTAAATACAAAGATTGGCAAACACCAAGTCTCTGCAGCTCAAGTTTCATCCAGCAGAATGCCACCTGCCATATGTGAGTATTGTCAAGGCGAGCGTGAGTCTAATGAGTGTCCTATATTGGTAGGAGCTGATCCAATTCAGGTGAATGGACTTTGGTATGATTAAAGACCCCAACAAAATTTTCAGAGAAATCAAAATAATGCTATAGGGAATAATTTTCAAAGGAGAATTCAAGGTGGTGGGCTAGACTATAAATCTAACAATTACTTGCAGCCTCCACCTATTTCACCTAAGGAGCCATCAGAGCTGGAGAAGGCCATGTGACAATTGTCCAAGACCACCAATGAGCACATTCAGGCCACAAATGCCTTCATTAATGAAACCAGAGCTCACCATAAAAATCAAGATGCATCCATTAGGAATCTTGAAAATCAGGATTGTGAGACTATTGCACTTACTGAAGAGTGCAGTGCTATAATACAGAGGAAGCTGCCACCAAAGCTCAAAGACCCAGGCAGTTTCAATATTCCAATTGCAATAGGGAACATTAATGTAGGAAGAGCTCTATGTGACCTGGGGGCAAGCATAAATTTAATGCCATTGTCAGTTTGCAAGTCTTTGGGAATTTCTGAATTAAAGCCCACCAAAGTCTCTCTTCAGCTTGCAGATCGTTCTTTGAGGAAGCCTACAGGAGTTATTGAAGATGTTCTAGTGAAAGTAGATAAGTTTATTTTTCCTGCAGATTTTATAGTTTTAGATATGGATGGTGAAAGTGAAATACCACTTCTCTTAGATAGATCATTTTTAGCCACTGCTAGAGCTTTAATTGATGTAGAGCAAGGGAAACTAGAACTTAGGATGGATGATGAGTCTATTACTTTTAATGTTTTTGATGCTATGAAAAATCCATCTGATGAACATGATTGTTTTAGGCTAGATGTTTTGGATAATTTAATTCATGCAGGTCAAACAAAGGAACATGAACTTGAAGAAGTGCTGGAAATTCGAAGCCAAGAGGCTGTACAAGAAGAGCTTGAGGTATTAATGGAGTTGCTGGAAAAGAAAGAAGATGACATCCCAGTTAGGGCACCAAAAGTTGAGCTGAAGGAATTACCGGAGACTTTAAAGTACGTGTTTCTAGGTGATGAAGAGACATACCCAGTCATTATCAATAGAGGGATGGAATTTTATGAAGAGGAACAGCTGTTGAAAGTACTCAAAAAGCACAAAACTGCTATAGGCTGGTCTATCTCCGATTTGAAAGGTATTAATCCCTTTTTTTGCAGTCATAAAATTCTTATGGAAGATAATATGAAACCAGTGAGGCAACCCCAGAGGAGACTTAACCCAACTATGAAAGAAGTGGTCAGAAAAGAGTTGGTTAAATTATTGGATGCAGACATGATTTACCCAATTTCAGACACCGCATGGGTAAGTCTAGTTCAAACCGTCCCCAAGAAAGGTGGGATGACAGTCATTCACAATGATAACAATGACTTAATTCCCATAAGAACTATCACTGGCTGGAGGATGTGTGTGGACCATAGAAGGCTTAATGATGCAACCAGAAAAGACCACTTTCCACTTCCTTTTATGGACCAAATGTTAGAACGGTTAGCTGGTCATGACTACTATTGCTTCTTAGATGGATACTCTGGGTACAATCAAATCCCAGTAGCACCAGAAGACCAGGAAAAGATAGCCTTTACATGTCCATTTTGAGTGTTTGCTTACAGAAGAATGCCCTTTGGCTTATGCAATGCGCCTGCGACATTTCAAAGGTGCATGCTTTCTATTTTTTCAAATATGGTAGAAAAAGGTTTAGAGGTATTCTTGGATGATTTTTCTATTTTTGGCTCTTGTTTTGATTCATGTCTAGCTAATTTAGCTAAGGTTTTAAAAAGATGTCAAGAGACAAATTTAGTTTTAAATTGGGAAAAATGTCATTTCATGGTAAGGGATGGAATTGTTTTAAGCCATAAAATTTTTGAAAGAGGAATAGAGGTTGATAGAGCTAAATTATTATTAATCGAAAAATTACCTCCTCCTATTAATGTTAATGGTGTGAGAAGTTTTCTAGGTCATGCAGGATTTTACATGAGGTTCATCCAGGACTTCTCCAAGATTGTGAAACCTGTCTGCAGTTTACTTGAAAAGGGAGCAGAATTTCGCTTTAATGAAGCTTGTATTAATGCATCTAATGTATTAAAAAATAAGCTTATTATTGCGCCTATTTTAACAGCCCCAGATTGGAATTTACCATTTGAACTTATGTGTGATGCAAGTGCTTATGCAATTGGTGTTGTTTTAGGACAAAGAAAAGATAAGCGTCTACATGTCATATATTATGCTAGTAAGATTTTGAATGAGGCACAAATTAATTATGCCACCACTAAAAAAGAAATGCTAGCTGTGGTTTATGCATTAGACAAATTTAGGTCCTATTTGGTTGGTTCTAAGGTTATTGTTTACACTGACCACGCCGCTCTGAAATTTTTAATGACTAAGCAAGTTGCAAAGCCACGCTTGTTGCATTGGATGCTTTTGTTTCAGGAGTTCGATTTGGAAATTAAAGATAAAGCTGGAGTGGAAAACAAAGTAGCTGACCACTTATCAAGGATTCAAGAAAAAAGCTTGCAGGATGGACCGGAAGTAGAAATCAATGAATCTTTTCCTGATGAAGGAGTAATGGCAATCCAAGTCAGCCCATGGTTTGCAGAGATGGCCAACTACAAAGCTGTAGGTGTAATACCTGAAGATTTGAATTGGCAACAGAAAAAGAAGTTTCTCCATTATTCAAAGAGGTATTTATGGGACAACCCTTTTCTTTATTTTCAATGTACTGATGGGGTGATTCGTAGATGTGTAACTGAGTTAGAGGCACCTAAAATCCTTTGGCATTGTCATGCTTTGGATTATAGGGGACACTTCAGAGGAAATAGAACAGCACAAAAGGTCTTACAGTGCGGTTATTATTGGCCAACACTATTTAAGGATGCAAGGGATTTTGTGGAAAAATGTGATAATTGTTAGAGGACAGGAAATATCTCTCGTAAAGATGAGATGCCAGTGAACAACATCCAAGAAGTTGAGCTATTTGATGTATGGGGGATTGATTTTATGGGACCCTTCCCTAAATCATATTCCAATCAATATATCTTGGTTGCAGTAGATTATGTGTCAAAATGGGTTGAAGCTGTGGCTTTACCAACTAATGATGCGAAAGTAGTGGTCTCATTCTTGCGGAAGAATATCTTCACCTGCTTTGGAGTGTCGAGAGCTATTATCAGTGATGGAGGAACTCACTTTTGTAATAAACATTTGCTAGTTTGCTTACCAAATATGGAGTCCATCACAGAGTTGCCACACCTTACCATCCTCAAACAAGTGGGCAGGTAGAAATATCTAACCGTGAGCTTAAAAGAATTTTAGAAAAGATAGTTGGGAATTCTAGAAAGGATTGGGCCCGGAAGCTAGATGACGCATTGTGGGCATACCGGACTGCATTTAAAACACCTATAGGTATGTCACCATTTCAACTTGTGTACGGTAAGTCTTGCCATCTTCCAATTGAGTTAGAACGTAAAGCTATGTGGGCCACTAAATTCTTAAACTTTGAACTCTCTAAATTTATTGAAAAATGATTATTGCAATTAAATGAGCTAGATGAGTTCACGTTAGCTGCATATGAGAATGCCAGGATTTATAAAGAGAAAACCAAGAAGTGGCATGATAATAAAATTTGTCCTAATGAATTTGAGCCAGGACAACAGGTATTGCTCTATAATTCTCGCCTGAGACTTTTCCAGGTAATTTAAAATCCCGTTGGTCTGGTCAATTTTTAGTGTGAAAAGTTTATCCTTATGGAACAATTGAAATTTCCCCCTTAGACAATGACAGGTCTTTTAAAGTGAATGGATGCAGATTGAAACCTTATTTTTGTGGTCAAGTGGATAAGAATTCAGTTTCTATTCCACTGAATTCACTTGATGATTGAAAGGTGGTACGTCAAGCTCATGACGTTAAACAAGCGCTACGTGGAAGGCAATCCAAGAGTTTGATTAGATCTTAACTCAATTATTGTCATGTTTAAGTTTTTTTTATGAGCTTGAATTATGTTATGTGTTTTTAATTGTTCGCCAGTTAATTAGTTAATTGTTAATCTTTATTCTTAGTTCGTATGTTTAAATATTATTAGTATTATATTTAAGTTTTAGTTCTTCTATTGTAGGTTTTTATGATAGGTTTAGTTTAACTTAGAATCTAGAACGGTAAAAAGCATTGGAAAATATTGAAGAGCGTTCGAATGACCCATGCTAATCGCGTGGCATCTGGCGCAACTAGCGCCAATAATTCGAATCAAATCAGTCTTAATTGCAATCCCCACGCTGATCGCGTGGTACCTGGCGCTACTCCTGCCAGTTGTTCGCAGTCAAGGGTCACATTTTCACTTGGGGCGCTAATCGCGTGGACTCCCATGCTACTCGAGCCACATATTCGAACCCAGGTAAAAATTATTTGATGCCCATGCTAATCGCGTGGCTTGCGGTGTGGGTAGCGCAAGAGATTCGAACTGACTGAACAGCCTGAACCTTCTCACGCGATTCTTGTGGGGAATGGCGCTACTCGCGCCAGATGTTCGAAACATTATTTTTTCTTTTACACACCACGCGGATCGCGCTAGATGCGGCGGGAGTCACGCGAGGGTGTCATTTTAGTTTTTAAAAAAGGAAACTCGAACAGAAAACGCGCCCCTACCCAGATTTTCTCCAAATTTCCATCATTTCTCTCAATCTCATTCAGTATCATTCAAAATCATTGCATGCATTATGCCCTACAACAGCCAATTCACGCATTATAAATCCCTACCATTGTCTTTTCCCTTCCACCATTATTGAAAAGCTTGAAGTTCATTGGTGAAGCCATTCCACCATACTTCAGTCACTACCCAATGGAAAGAGATAAGGTAAGTTTTCATTGTCTAATGTTATACATTGCATGAATAAGCATTAGGATTCGAGGTAGGGATAGGGAGTTGCAGAAGCTGGATTCACGATTTCGCAGTCCACGCGATCAATGCCGTAGGTGGCACGATTCGCGTCATATGGAAAATTCAGCAATAGCAGTTAGTTCACATACTTGGTTTGTTTAATGGTTTCTTGTTACATATACATGCTTCAATGATAGTGGACAAGCTGTTATTATGATGACAATTGTTGAATTAGTCGAATTAAACCATGATTTTGGGAGATGCTTAGTAAAAGTAGTGGTCATGATGAATTTTTAATATCTAAGATTGTAGTTTTAGGCCTTACATCATGGATTGTCTAGACATTGATAGGGTTAACTAGTAGAGATGGGTGTTAACTGAAGCATGTGTCTTTTGCTGACCTTATTGTTGAATTGGCATAAACTCTATCATGATTTCAAATAAGAGGTCCTTCCAACATTCCATGTTCTTATCATATTGTGTTCTGAATTATATTGGACAATCTTAAATGAGTTGATACCTCCTTTATAAGTGTGTATATGCAGATTTTGGGTTACCCTATTGTGATGATGATTGTTGCGGTTAATTTTGGTTGTTCAACTGACATATCACTGCTTTTGCTAATTATCATTGTTGATATAGTAAATTCAATTGATTAGGGTTATTGGTTTCTTATGACTAGGTATATAGTCTGCTGGTGATGAGTTGATTGACCTTATTCTTTATGTGTGTTGATTTTGATATTGATCATGAATAACCTTATTAGCATTAAGGGTGGATTTTGACTGTCATTAATCTAGGTGAGTGATAGCACAAGCTTTTAGCATAGTGAGGAGACAAAATGAGAGTGAGTTGTTAAACTTGATCGTAATTTGGAAAATGTTGTTCCTTGGTTCATTTCTTGAAGGGACATGGTCCAAAATTAAATCTGGGAATCATTTGTGAACTGATTACATTGATATAACAGTATGGTTTAAATTTAAATCTGGGAATTTTGTGTTTTCTAACCACATGTGCGTATTTGGGTTCTAATTTCTTAAGTGTAGTTTCGTTGCAATTAAGCATATAATTTGAATGATTGCTGTAAGATTTGGGGTTAGACATATCTGTTTTGGCAATTAATCTGGTAAATTATAACTGACTCGTTTTGTTCTGTTGCTAGTATCGCACTGATTAAGTTGTGGTAAATTACACGTGACTGATGTTGATTAATTGATTATATGCATAGATTAAATCTGGGAATCGTTAAGGCTGGTACTCATATCTGTTTGTGTGCAATTTTCTTTTGAATCATTTATGTATATTGGATATTCTGAGTTTCAGGGTAAACGAGAAGAAGAGCACTGCTACATCTAGCAGTAAACGGGCTTGAGTTTCTGAGTACGATGAAGCCTGCTTCTGCTTCTTGGAGTGTCAGAAGCGTTTCGACACATGGTACCTCCCCAAAAAGATTATTTCGGAGAAGAAGATTCTGTGGGAGTCTCTACCTGCAGATTCACCGATTTTAGAGGTTATCACTAGGCGACAGTGGCAGAGATTAGTGAGCTTCCCCAAGCCGAGCTCCAGTTCGATTCTGAAGGAGTTTCTGGCTAATGTAGACCCAGTGACAGTTGCTGAAAGGAGACTTAGCTGGGTACGTGATATGCTTCCAGCATATATTAGTTTTTAGGACCAATAGATTAATAAATTGTTCAATAATTAGTAATATAGATTAGGATTAGTTAAGTTTATTACTTAATTGCATATTACTTTAATTTCTTATTTGTTTTGTTAATTAGAAACCATCAAGAGAGGAAAAGAAGCAACCTAGAGCTCTCGACCAAGCCGCGCGGATCACGCCATGCACCATGCTATCAGCGCCAAGGTGCCAGGAAGACTTTTCAATTCGAACATCCCACGCGGATCGTGTGGGACACCACGCGAGTAGCGCCAGACCTCAAATTCAGCCAGTAAACCCAAACAGCCCACGCGATCAGTGCCACAGTTAAGCTGTTTCCCTAATTAGGTGATTCTGCACTGATTTAACTTTGGAAAAAGGGCTTTCTTACCCTAATTAAGTGAGAAACGTGTGGGAAACAATAAAAGGGGGTTCTGAACAGAAAGAAGAGGACTTTTTGCAGAAGAAGACATTGAAGAAACCTTGGAGAAGATTGGATTCATTAGAGAAAACTACAGAATAGCAACTCTGCTTGTAATTTCTTCTCTTCCTCTGGTAATTCTTCTCTAGGAACATGCTAGTTGTAAGATTAATGTCAGTTCTGAGTATGCTTGGCTAAGTTCTTGTATTATGGTTAGAGCCAGAACCTATGTGAACTCCTCTTTATCTTGATTAGTTCTAATGAGAATTATCATAATTGCTTTGTTTTATTCAGTTCTTCATTGTACTGTTCTTAATTAGGATTGGCCATTCTATTAAGATTCTTAGGGTTAGGATTCGCAATAGGGATATTGGGATTCTAGTTTCTGAAATGAGTAAAACAAGAATTTATACATTACCTAGGGATAGGAATGTGTAGTTGCAGCAATTTCAGGATGTGTTTGCTAAATGCTTGGTTTAAGAGGGAATCACTAAGGGATTAGGATTTCTAATTTTACTAAAGGGTTAAATTGCTAAGGGATTAGGATTTAGCTAATTATGTGAAAATACATCAGCTGAGCAATTAGAAATAATTCAAGTTAATAATCAATTTAAGTATAGAAGGTAGGGATCATAGGGGAATGCGCTTTAACCACAATTGTTTCTCATCACTGCATCGAAATCAATTTAAATTTAGTTTGCATTCTCGTTAATTTTCTGTTATTTAATTTAAGTTATGTAATTACACAAACTCAACCAATTCTCTCAATTTATTATTTGTCTTCCAATTTCTAAGCCGTTAAGTTACAATAAAATTGCATTCAATCCCCGTGGAGACGATACTTTACTTACTCACTTTATTACTTGAAACGAACGGTACACTTGCCGATTTCGCAATAAGTTTTTGGTGCCGTTGCCGGGGATTGTAATCGCCAATTTTGGAGTAACTTTAATCTTTGTGATTGGAATTTCTTTTGTTACTAAACTGCTTTTCTTAGTTTATGCGAGGTATAGTTAATCCTGATCATCTGCAGTACGATCCTGAAATAGAGAAGACTATTAGAAGAAATAGGAAACTAGCCAAACAAAGAGAAAGAGAAGCAGAAAATTCTAATTTTGATTCAATCTCTGAATTAGAATTAGAAATGGCTGACCGAGGAAATAATCAGCCAAGACCAGAAGATGAACTGATGGAGGATATTCTGGCTCCATTGTTCACTAGACCAAACTCCAGTATTGTGAGACCACCAATTGAAGCAAATCACTTCGATATTCATCCTTCCTTGATCACATTTGTGGAACGTAGTCAATTTGATGGGGAAGATAATGAAGACCCCGATGATTTCATTGACAGATTTTTGAGAATCTGTGATACCATTAGACACCAAGGGGTGTCAGATGATGCTATAAGATTGAGGTTATTTCCTTTTGCTGTTAAAGGGAGAGCACTTAGATGGTTGGATAGACAAACCTCAAATAGCATAACCACTTAGGAAGAATTAGTTGCAAAATTTTTCTCTCAATACTTTTCAATGGATAAATACAACCGGCTGTAAATGAGATCACAAATTTCACTCAAAATGAGAGGGAGACTTTATGTGCAGCTTGGAATAGATTTCAAGAGTTGATTCGGAGGTGTCCACAATATGATATGACTGTGGGTAAAAAGCTACGTATTTTCTTTAATGGAATGATACCTGAATCACGCCTTATTGTTAATGTTGTAGCTGGTGGTTCGATAAGATCGAAAACTGCAGTCCAGATGTATGAATTGATTGACTCTCTAGCCCGTGATGAAAATGAACGTGCCCCAGTTCAGCCCAAGAGAGAAGTTATCCACTTGGGGAGTAATGATGCAATGTTAGCTGAACAGAAAATATTGGCTCAGCAATTAGCCAAATTAAATGCAAAGATTGACAAACTCCAAGTCTCTACAGCTCAAGTTTCATCCAGCAGAATGTAACCTGCCATATGTGAATATTGCCAAGGTGAGCATGAATCTAATGAATGCCCCACATTGGTAGGAGCTGACCCAGTGCAGGTGAATGGCCTTTGGTATGATCAGAGACCTCAACAAAATTTCTAGAGAAATCAAAACAATGTTGTGGAGAATAATTTCCAAAGGAGAATCCAAGGTGGTGGGTTAGATTACAAAATCTAACAATTACTTGCAGCCCCCACCTATTCCACCCAAAGAACAATCGGAGCTGGAAAAGCTATGTTACAACTATCCAAAACAACTAATGAGCACATCCAGGCCACCAATGCCTTCATTAATGAGACCAAAGCTCATCATAAAAATCAAGATGCATCCATTAGGAATCTTGAGAATCAAATTGGGCAATTGGAAAAACAACTAGCTGAAAGGTCTCAAGGAGAGTTTCCAAGTGACACCATTGTGAATCCAAGAGAGCATGCAAAGGCAATAACCACTAGGAGTGGAAAGGTAATTACACCTCCAGAGAATCCAAAGGTAAGCCAAAGAGAAATTGAAAAAGAAACTACCATAGTTGCTGCAGAACAAGAAGTAGAAGTACCTTCAACCAAGCAAGAAGAGAAAAATGCTACACCTTCAAAGAAGCCAATGGATTTCTCCCGCTTTGAGAAACCTCCTTATCCAGTAAAGAGCAAGCAACAAGTCCAAAAACAACAGTTTGCCAGGTTCTTAGAAATGTTTAAAAAACTGCATATTAACATTCCATTTGCTAAAGCTTTAGCTAATATGCCTAACTATGCAAAATTTATGAAAGAACTGTTGTCTAGGAAACATAAATTGCAGGAATGTGAGACTATTGCACTTACTGAAGAGTACAGTGCCATAACACAGAGAAAGCTGCCACCAAAGCCTAAAGACCCAGGCAGTTTTAATATTCCAATTGCAATAGGGAACATTAATGTAGGAAGAGCCCTATGTGACCTGGGAGCAAGTATAAATTTAATGCCTTTGTCAGTTTGCAGGTCCCTAGGAATCTCTAAACTAAAGCCTACTAGAGTTTCTCTACAACTTGCAGACCGTTCTTTGAGGAAGCCTACAAGAGTTATTGAAGATGTTCTAGTAAAAGTAGATAAGTTTATTTTTCCTGCAGATTTTACAGTTTTAGATATGGATGGTGAAAGTGAAATACCACTTCTCTTAGGTAGATCATTTTTAGCCACTGCTAGAGCTTTAATAGATGTAGAGAAAGGTAAACTAGAACTTAGGATGGATGATGAGTCTATTATTTTTAATGTTTTTGATGCTATGAAAAATCCATCTGATGAGCATGATTGTTTTAGGCTAGATGTTTTGGATAATGTAATTCATGCAGGTCAAACAAAGGAACAAGAACTTGAAGAAGTGATGGAAATTCGGAGTCAAGAAACCATACAAGAAGAGTTGGAGATAGCCATGGAGATGCTGGAAAAGAAAGAAGATGACATCCCAGTTGGAGCACCAAAAGTTGAGCTGAAAGAGTTACCAGAGACTTTGAAGTATGTGTTTCTAGGTGAAGGAGAAACATACCCAGTCATTATCAATAGAGGGCTGGAATTTTATGAGGAAGAGTAGCTGTTGAAAGTACTCAAAGAGCACAAAACTACCATAGGCTGGTCTATTTCTGATTTGAAAGGTATTAATCCCGCTTTTTGCACTCATAAAATTCTTATGGAAGATGATATGAAACCAGTGAGGCAACCACAGAGGAGACTTAACCCAACTATGAAAGAAGTGGTCAGAAAAGAGGCGGTTAAGTTGCTAGATGCAGGTATGATTTACCCAATTTCAGACACCGCATGGGTAAGTCCAGTTTAGACCGTCCCCAAGAAAGGTGGGATGACAGTCATTCAAAATGACAACAATGACTTAATTCCCACAAGAACTATCACAGGCTGGAGGATGTGTGTGGACCATAGAAGGCTTAATGATGCAACCAGAAAAGACCATTTTCCACTTCCTTTTATGGACCAAATGCTAGAAAGGTTAGCTGGTCATGATTATAACTGCTTCTTAGATGGATATTCTGGGTACAATCAAATTCCAGTAGCACTAGAAGACCAGGAAAAGACAGCCTTTACATGTCCATTTGGAGTGTTTGCTTACAGAAGAATGCCCTTTGGCCTATGCAATGCGCCCACGACATTTCAAAGGTGTATGCTTTCTATTTTTTCTGACATGGGAGAAAAAGGTTTAGAGGTATTCATGGATGATTTTTCTATTTTTGGCTCTTGTTTTGATTCATGTCTAGCTAATTAAGCTAAAGTTTTAAAAAGATGTCAGGAGACAAATTTAGTTTTAAATTGGGAAAAATGTCATTTCATGGTAAGGGATGGAATTGTTTTAGGACATAAAATTTCTAAAAGAGGAATAGAGGTTATAGAGCTAAATTATTATTAATTGAAAAATTACCTCCTCCTATTAATGTTAATAGTGTGAGAAGTTTTCTAGGTCATGCAGGATTTTACAAGAGGTTCATCCAAGACTTCTCAAAGATTGCAAAACCTCTCAGCCAATTGCTTGAAAAGGGAGCAGAATTTCGTTTTAATGAAGCTTGTATTGATGCATTTAATTTATTAAAAAAGAAGCTTACTACTGCACCTATTTTAATAGCCCCTGATTGGACCTTACCATTTGAACTTATGTGTGATGCAAATGCTTATGCAATTGGTGCTGTTTTAGGACAAAGAAAAGATAAGTGTCTACATGTCATATATTATGCTAGTAAGATTTTGAATGAGGCACAAATTAATTATGCCACAACTGAAAAAGAAATGCTAGCTGTGGTTTATGCATTGGACAAATTTAGGTCCTAATTGGTTGGCTCTAAAGTTATTGTTTACACTGACCACACCACTCTTAAATTTTTAATGACTAAGCAGGATGCAAAGCCACACTTGTTGCGTTGGATGCTTTTGTTTCAGGAATTCGATTTGGAAATTAAGGATAAAGCTGGAGTGGAAAACAAAGTAGCTGACCACTTATCAAGGATTCAAGACAAGAGTTTGTAGCATGGACCAGAAGTAGTAATCAATGAATCTTTTCCTGATGAGGGGGTGATGGCAATTCAAGTCAGCCCATGGTTTGCAGATATGGCCAACTACAAAGTTGTAGGTGTAATACCTGAAGAATTAAATTGGCAATAGAAAAAAAAAGTTTCTCCATGATTCAAAGAGGTATTTATGGGACAACCCTTTTCTTTATTTTCAATGTACTGATGGGGTAATTCGTAGATGTGTAACTGAGTCAGAGGCACCTAAAATCCTTTGGCACTGTCATGCTTCGGATTATGGAGGACACTTTGGATGACAAGGATGCAAGGGATTTTGTGGAAAAATGTGATAATTGTCAGAGGATGGGAAATATCTCTCGTAAAGATGAGATGCCACTAAACAACATCCAAGAAGTTGAGCTGTTTGATGTATGGGGGATTGATTTTATGGGACCCTTCCCTAAATCATGTTCCAGTCAATATATCTTGGTTGCAGTAGATTATGTGTCTAAATGGGTTGAGGCTGTGGCCTTACCAACCAATGATTCGAAGATGGTGGTCTCATTCCTGTGGAAGAATATCTTCACCCGCTTTGGAGTGCCGAGGGCCATAATCAGTGATGGAGGTACCCACTTTTGCAATAAACAATTTGCAAGCTTACTTGCCAAATATGGAGTCAATCACAGAGTCGCCACACCATATCACCCTCAAACAAGTGGACAGGTAGAAATTTCTAACCGAGAACTTAAAAGAATTTTAGAAAAGACTGTTGGAAATTCTAGGAAAGATTGGGCCAAGAAGTTGGATGATGCATTGTGGGCATATCGGACTGCATTTAAAACACCTATAGGTATGTCACCTTTTCAACTTGTGTACGGTAAGTCTTGCCATCTTCCAATTGAGTTAGAACATAAGGTTATATGGGCCACTAAATTCTTAAACTTTGAACTCTCTAAATCTAATGAAAAACGATTATTGCAATTAAATGAGCTGGATGAGTTCAGGTTAGCTGTATATGAGAATGCCAAGATTTATAAAGAGAAGACCAGGAAGTGGCATGATAATAAAATTCGTCCTAAAGAATTTGAGCTGGGACAACAAGTTTTGCTCTATAATTCTCGCTTGAAGATTTTTTAGGTATGTTAAAATCTCGTTTGTCTGGTTCATTCTTAGTGTGCAAGGTTTACCCCTATGGAACAGTAGAGATCTCTCCCTTAGATAATGACAGGTCATTCAAAGTGAATGGATGTAGATTGAAGCCTTATTTTGGAGGGGAAGTGGATAGGAATGCAGTTTCCATTCCACTGAATTCTCTGGATGATTGAAAGTTGGTATGTCAAGCTCATGACGTTAAACAAGCGCTACTTGGAAGGCAATCCAAGCATTTTATTTTGTTAATTTGAATTTATGTAGGTTTTTAATTCAGTTAAGGGTTTTATGCTTAGTTTTAATTATTTACTTTTTATTGTTTTTGGTTGATGTTATTTGTTTCTAGTAAGCTAAATGCATGGTTTAATTTAGCGTTAATTTGCATTTTAGTTCTTATATTATAGGTTATCCATGTGTATATTTAGTTAACTTAGAATATAAGATGATAAAAAAGCATTGAAAAGGGATGAAGGACATCCGAATGTCCCGCGCGGACTGCGTGGAATCCCACGCCAATTGCACCATGGAGGAATAAAAATTCACTTAAGGTGTGGCTTATTCACGTTGATAGCGTGACCTGTGGCGCTAATAGCACCATCCATTCGAACCTAGGGGCTTTAATTCAAGTCTTCACGCTGATCGCATGGCTATGGCACCAATCGCGCTGGTTGTTCGAACTTGAAGCCCTCATCTGCATCATTTCACGTGAATCGCGTGGCTAACCGCGCCACTAGCGCGAAGGATTCAAACCTTGAGTAACCTTTGAGCTTTCTCACGCTAACCGCGTGAATCCTGGCGCTACTCGCGTCAGATGAAACGACCGCTTCTACTTCGCTTTACTCCATATTTATTTTATTCGTTACGGGTTTTTTTTTTTTTTTTTTTTAAAAGAAGAATGAAGGCCCATATTAGTTTTAATTGAGTTTGAAAACGATTTTAGAAATTATGAAAGTTTACGCGTTATTTAAATGACGTAATTCATGATGTTCACATATTCATACCATACAGTCCCTTATTACAAATTAACATTCCAATACATAAACAGTCCAGAATACAGATCAAAGTAGAGATCATTAACAAGCAGAGAATCATCACAAAGTCTTCATCACATCTTCTTGTGCAGCATTTATATCACTGTTCCTCTGCTCGCCCAAGAAGTTTTGGGGTCATCACAGGTGTCAACCACCAGACACAAAATAGGGTAAGTCATGATAAACAAAATTTAAATATAAACAGACATAATAAATATACGTAAATAGTTATATAATAATACCGAGAATTTGTCAAAATGTTACTAAGATTTAATTATCATCTTTTACATCACACATGTATATTATCTTTTCTTCACACATGCTTGTTATGAAATGTAAGAAAATGCATGCTCATCTTATTATATGATGCATGACTGAGATCTCAGGTTCTCAACGTCTCAATAATTGTGGCCACAGTCAGATAACCCACCCTCACCTTAGTGGAACGAACTTATCCATCCAGTCAGGGTAGCCCAGTGGCGCGTAGGATTATCACCTCCACTCATGTGATCATCATGGTGTTGTGGTCCTCACTGTCTCAACTACCCCCAAGTTTAAACACGTATGGACTCAGTTTAGTTATCTGACACACCCCTTCATGAGGTTCATCGTCTCAAATTCTACCCCACCGGGTAGATGCACATGAAAATGCATAAATGATTCATTTTACATCTTTTAATTGTTCTTTTTTTTTTCTCATCACTTTCAAATCAACTCAACCTCATCACAGATATATCTCTAAATTCATTTTTCATCATCCACATCATCAATCATCATACGTCACATTAACTTTATTCAAGAATTGAATCTCTTCATAAGTTTTGTGTATGTTATTTTTATTACTCATAAATATTTTCCTCGACACATGAAATAAACACTATCAATTGGATACTCGAATATCAATAGATCAAAAGATGATCATACTTTAATTAGAATAGACCTCCACATACACTACAGTTACAAACAGCATATAATACACCTTACATCCACAAGTGATATACAACAATTTAAATACAGCAACAACATCCATACAGCATCAATTACGTTAATCAGCTTACAACTTTATTTAACTACATCAACATCATACAGATTTATTTAACTACGTCAACAGCATACAGCTTTATTTTAAGTCAATCAGCTTACAGCTTTATTTAACTACATCAACAGCATACAGATTTATTTATTTTTTCGGTAACTAAGGAAATTTACCTATAACAATATTTGATTACAGAATTTTCCAAATACAAATAAATTAACCTACAGTAGGTATTTAAATTTGAAAATACAGTCAAGGAATAAAATATACATTAAACATAGCTTTAATCCTAGAAGTTTTAGAGGTTAAACTAAATTGATGAAACTATATTATTTAAACAATGAAACATTAAGTGATTTAATATTCTTTAATTTTCTTCACCCTTCCTTAAATTTTTCTTAACTCAAGTAGTTAGTTAGCTTTGATTAGAAGTTGATTAGGAGTAAGTTAATACTCAAACTTTGTTTAGCAAGACTCCCCCATACCTCAAATGGTGGCTGAAATTGAACAAGTTTGCCTCCTTACTCCTAGTTTCACGTGGACTCCCTTGGCTTTTTGAAAGGTTTTGTCTTATGAAAGTGATAGTATAAGGTGGATACGGTTGTGGCTAGGTGTTGGAATTCAATTAAGCTAAAAACAAAAGCAAATGGAGTGATATGGAAAGCTTGTACGGATGTTTCCTTGGCTGACCCAAACTTTACTTCCTTCATTTCCTTATATAGCATGGTCCAATCATTGCCTTATTCTTATTGGTTGACAACTTGAATCCTTTGGTCCACACATTCTTGCCTATAATTGCACGGTCATGTGGCTTTGGGATGAATCCAAATAGATTTTTTTTAACATTTATGAGGGAATTTTATCCTTATCTAGCATTTATGGATTATTCCCTTTGTCTTCAATAATTTTTTCTAGCTTTCCACTTGCTTGCTTTTTATTGGCTACTCCTTTTCTTCATTTGAATTAGCCCCCCCTTCCACTCTTAGCTCAAATTCACGTGTACTTCCATGATGCAAGGGCTGCCATTGCTTTTTCTTCCTCTTGACCGTAGCAAACTCCTTAGGTTCCAACAAGATTTGTTTTTTGTTTGCTTTGTATTTGGATATCTTGTATTCTAGTGATTTTCTTTGCACATGTACTTATAAAATATTTCTATCTTTCTATTAATTCTTGATTTTTCCCATACCTTTATTCCTTGGTCACACAGCCAATCTTGCTTCAAGAATTAAGACTACACTTATTTTCCTTTAGAGAAGCAAAATCCTGTTTTTTCTTGTTAATTCAATTTGTAAAATTACTAAACTACCTTAATAAATAAATCTTTTTAGCCTATATTTAGAAAAAAAAACTCTTGAAATTATTTTCATCCTTCTCACACAATTTTCTAATAATTTGAATAACTTGAATTAAACTTTATTTCATAATGTGTGTTTAAAATTTTAAAAATCTTACTAGATAGCGTATAATAATTTCTAATCATCCTAAAGTATTTCCTCAAACCTATATATAAATATAAAATATTGGGGTGTTACATCAGATGTTCGAATGAAATGAACCATCTGAGTAATTTCACGCTAATCGCATGAAGTATGGCGCTTGTCGCACCACAAGCTCGAACCAAGAAGCCTTGTTTTGCCCTCCACGAGGTTAGCATCGTACATGGCGCGATCTGCGCGAGACCACCAGTTTAGTTTTTAAAAAAGGGATTTCAGAAACCTAAATCGTGCCTCATTGTTTGTCATCCCTAATTTCCCTCATTTCTCTCAATTTCTTAGATTCCATTCAATTCCATTCAAAGCTTTAGCCACCATTAAGCCATTAAATCTCCATTTTAGGCTTTAAAATCCCTAAAACCCATCATCTTCATTCCACCATTTTTGAAAAGCTTGAAGTTCTTGGTGAATCCAACTCTTCTTCACTCTACTCACGTCAATGGCAGGAGACAAGGTAAGTTTTCTATTCATAAGAATGCACATTGCATAAAAAGGCACAAAAGGTTTGATGTTGGGCACCTTAGTTGCAGAGCTTCAATGGTGGAATCGCGATTAGCGCGGATATGGGCGCGAGTCGCGCTAGCTCTGTGATATGCTTTTTAATTGTGGTTGATTGAACAGTGTGGTTGATTCCAGAATAGTGTTTCTCTGCAATGACTGGTTCAGTAGTTTAACACTTAGGTTTTATTGCCCTTAGTTTGCTTGAATTGAGTTATGTTATGTTTCCATGGCACTTCTTGGTGATGTGTGATGCTTGGGTCCAGCCTGGAACTAGTGTTGTGATTAGTCGAATGTGTGAAGGAATCGATATGAAAATTGATGTTCTTTGATTGAACTATCTTGTTTGAGATTGAATGGGTTTAGTATGATTATAGTTGGGAATTTCTTCTACTAGTCCATGGTTTTGTCATAATCTGTTTTGACAATGTACTTGCCAGTTTGAGTTAGGTAATATTTTCCATACATGGGTGTAACTATTGATGTAGAATTACCATATTATGTTGATGATGGAATTACCTGATTTTGGTTGAGGTTCAACTGTGACTTAAGTTCTTCATTCAATATCATTGTTTGATTTATTGTCTAAATCTAAATTTAGGAATCTCATATAAGCATATTGGTAATTGAGTGCAGTTGATATAATTTTGTTCTAGCTGGGTTCAGTAATAAATGCAGTAAGTTGGTTAACCTGAATCTAATTGATCTAAACTTCACAAATAGCAACCTATGGAATGAATTTTGATACATGTTGGTTGATATGGGTTGTTACTAGGATCCTCATGTAATGTTATGATATTTAACAGGAACATATAGGCATGGGTTAATCATGAATGCTGATGATTGATAACCATTTGGACTGAAATGTAAACCATAAATTGTGTGTTGTTGAAAGAATTGACTGATAATTGTTTGTTTTGGAATGAAGCATGAGCTCTTTGCTTAATATGAATGGAGACATGGTGTGCAATTCAATCTGGGAATTTTTGATGGGCATAACCTTCCTATGCTTAATTGAATACTAATTTAGGATGCCAGTTCAAAGCCTGAATTTTGTGTAAATAATCAAATTTTCTGTTGTTTGATATTATTGTGTTTAGATGGTTAGGGTCTGGTATATCTATTATGCACTTCATTTGGGGAACTGGAAGTTATGTATTATGGATATTAATTTGAACCGTCAGGATCTAACTCCTATATTCATAATGGTCTGAATTTCACTTAAGGACAGTAGCAGTTGTGATTACATGCCCTTTAACCAAGTAGTGGCCCCAGATATACATGATTTGTGACCTTATTGTATTCATATAACATAGTGTGTCTGAAATTAAATCTGGGAATCATTAGCTATGCACTGTCATGAAAGATGATAATTTTATGTAGATTTCTTGATTAACTTGATCTGATGGTGCCTTTTAGCAATATGAATAAATTTAAATCTGGGAATTGCTACATTGAGGCCTATATCATGCTTGTTACTGAAAATTTCCTTTGAATCATATTTGTATATGGGATATTTTCTGAGTTTCAAGGTAAACAGATTGCGAAAGGGAAGAAGAGCACCGCTGCATCTGGCAGCAAACAGGCTCGAATTTCTGATTATGATGAGGGTCGCTTCCGCTCCTTGGAGTGTCAGGAGGGATTTGACACATGGTACCTGCCGAAGAAAATTATACCAGAGAAGAAGATTTTATGGGAATCGCTACATGCTAACTCCCCTATTCTTGAGGTGATTACCTTGAGGCAGTGGCAGCAGTTGGTGAGCTTTCCTGCGCCGAGCTCCAACTCCATTCTAAAGGAGTTCTTGGTGAATGTTGATCGAGAGACAGTTTCTGAGAGAAGAACCAGCTGGGTACGGGGAGTCCAGGTTCCTTTTGACGAGAAGACTATCGAGGGATTCCTCGATACTAGCTACTCCCCCTTATCCCGCTGTGAGTTCTCTCACCTTTTCCTTAGCATGCAGCCTGACATCTTTACTAAGATGTACAGGGATGAGATGCCCCAGCTAGCCGACCAGATCAGGCATGGGATTACAGGGTCATACACTGCCTGGAAGGCAAAGGCCGGCTTAGATTACGTGCCCGAGAAGCTGAGGAAGCATGATTTGGTAGGCGATGCAGCATTTTGGCATCAGTTCGTGAACCACACAGTCATTCCATCTACTAACATGACTGATGTGAACCTGGAGCGAGCCACCCTCCTATATATTTTACAAGGTGAAGGTAACCTCTTTATTTCTTACCTTTTGTCTAGCAAGATGCTGCATATGATCCAGGACGCCAGCAGCAAATCCTGGCTGGCTCATTCTTCGCTTATTCTGCATTTGTACCGTCGAGCTGGTGTGGAGATTTCAAATGACGAGCCGATGGATGTCCGGATCACTTCCGTCATGACTCACATGACGTATATTGATGTGATGGAGAGCGCCACAGAGGAGCAGCTTCTCAGAGCTTCAAAGCTATCTCCAGAGGAGCTTGTCACTCGCAGTCCTTGTGGAGTACCAGATCATGAGCATCCTCCGCCACAGGCTCCTGTTCCACCCCCACCACAGCATACCGCTCCTCCATCTTCTTCTTCTGCGCAAAGGCCACCCCGACATGAGCTGGTCTACGAAGACTCTCCTAGCTACCTGCTCATTCAGACAGAGCAGGCATATCAGACCAGACTTCAGGAGTATCAGATCAGGCTCCTAAAGGATCTAGCGAGAGAGCGAGGTATTGATTTCACTGCATACCGGCCTTCAGACCTGCGCACACCACTACCTTCTCAGCCACCAGTTCTTATGCCTCCAGGACCCTCCAGCCTTGTAGAGCCAGCAGCAGACCACCTTGGTCCATCTCAAGCTGCTGAGGACGAGACGATAGAGGGAGATGAATGATATACAAGATTATTTTTGATTTTCTTGTTTTAATTTTCCATGCATTTACATTACTACAGTACATATTTAAATACTTGATGAATTTGTGATAATTGTTACATGAATAATTTGATTGTGATTGCATTCTGATTGGATTAATGTTTCGTTTGGTTGTAATTTCTCAAATAATGCACGCATAACGAATAGTTCTAGTAGCACATAATCCTTGTTAGTTGTTGCTAGGGACAACAATTTTCTAAATTTGGGAATGAGTGCACACGCATTATTTGAAGATTCACATTCAAGAGACAAAGGATGATGTCTAATAGAAAATTTTGTTGAATAAGGTGTTAGAGGTATATCTTATGCATCTAAGAATTAGAATTGTCGAAATCAGTGATGAATTAGAAATTTCTGTTAGGAAGCTTGAGTGAGATGAAATATGGCATGGATTGCATGAATCATGATTGAATTGTAGTTGTTGGTATATTGATGTTCATGCTGAAGTTAAAATGATGCTTGATATGAAGTTAACAGAGGCTAACTTGAGTCTATAACCGGTGAGGATTGAGCCATACAGTACTGTTCTTTCAGAGAGACCTCACTTTGGTAAGTACTCTAGAACTTGATTTGTTTCTCTGGATGCATGTATATTCTGATATGATTAAGGCAGTTCTTTCTTTTAAGCTAGGGCCAAATTGACTCACCTTCAATTTTCCATTGTCACCCCTTCTGAGCCTAAACCTTTTCATTCATATACCTGATAGTTGAAACATATACCCTGGCTACCCTACTTGATATTGGAGGAAGGAATAATTAGAACCAAGACCATTGAATATTGGGAAATAGGAAAAGAAAGAAAAAGGTAAGAGGAAAGACAAAGTTACCCAAGAAGATAATTTGATTTTGATAGTGAAATGCCAACAAAACAGATCTGGCAAAAACCAGATCTAGCAAAGAATCCAGTGAGAAATAACAAGTTTGAAATACCAGCTGGTGGATCTAAATATATTTTCTTACTATCCTACTCTCTCTGTTACATTGTTTTGCAGAGGAAAAATCAGAGAATAAAGAGTGATAGACTGGCTAAGTGGACTTGACTAATTCTAACAAAATCCAATCTCAATTTTAGCCACTATCCAAAAATTTCCTACCCTTAAACCAGGCCAAGTTACAACCTTATAAAGACCTTTTGATCAGTTGTGCATGCATTTATGTTTCTTATTTTCAGGAACTCGAGAATATGATCAAGACTATGGTAGTGCTATTACTTTGTTGGATTGAGTGAGTATAATAACCCTTATACACTTGAGTGTTGAGTGAAATACACACGTCTTGGTAAGGAAGACTCAAGTGAAACTCTTGCAGTTGATGGAATTGAAGGTGTTATTGAAACTTTGATGTGAAAATTGATTATACTCAGCATTGTGATTCTAAGAGTGTTAAATGTGAATTTATCCTTGATTGTTGATCCTTGCTTTCCATTTAAAATTCGATTTATTGCTGAGGACAGTAATATCAAAATCTGGGAATTATTTGATATGCTTCCAGCATATATTAGTTTTTAGAACCAATAGATTAATAAATTGTTCAATAATTAGTAATATAGATTAGGATTAGTTAAGTTTATTACTTAATTGCATATTACTTTAATTTCTTATTTGTTTTGTTAATTAGGAACCATCAAGAGAGGAAAAGAAGCAAAAAGAGCAACCTAAAGCTCTCGACCAAGCCGCGCGGATCGCGCCATGCACCACGCTATCAGCGCCAAGGTGCCAGGAAGACTTTTCAATTCGAACAGCTCACGCGATTAGCGTGGGATTCCGCGCGATTAGCGCTACAGTTACGTTGTTTCCTTAATTAGGTGATTCTGCACTGATTTAACTTTGGAAAAAGGGTTTTCTTACCCTAATTAAGTGAGAAACATGTGGGAAACAATAAAAGGGGCTTCTGAACAGAAAGAAGAAGACTTTTTGCAGAAAAAGACATTGAAGAAACCTTGGAGAAGATTGGATTCATTAGAGAAAACTGCAGAATAGCAACTCTGCTTGTAATTTCTTCTCTTCCTCTGGTAATTCTTCTCTAGGAACATGCTAGTTGTAACATTAATGTCAGTTCTGAGTATGCTTGGCTAAGTTCTTGTATTGTGGTTAGAGCCAGAACCTATGTGAACTCCTCTTTATCTTGATTGGTTCTAATGAGAATTAATATAATTGCTTTGTTTTATTCAGTTCTTCATTGTATTGTTCTTAATTAGGATTGGCCATTCTATTAAGATTCTTAGGGTTAGGATTTGCAATAGGGATATTGGGATTCTAGTTTCTGAAATGAGTAAAACAAGAATTTATACATTACCTAGGGATAGGAATGTGTAGTTGCAGCAATTTCAAGATGTATTTGCTAAATGCTTGGTTTAAGAGGAAATCACTAAGGGATTAGGATTTCTAATTTTACTAAAGGGTTAAATTGCTAAGGGATTAGGATTTAGCTAATTATGTGAAAATACATCAGCTGAGCAATTAGAAATAATTCAAGTTAATAATCAATTTAAGTATAGAAGGTAGGGATCATAGGGGAATGCGCTTTAACCACAATTTTTTCTCATCACTGCATCAAAATCAATTTAAATTTAGTTTGCGTTCTCGTTAATTTTCTGTTATTTAATTTAAGTTACGTAATTACACAAACTCAACCAATTCTCTCAATTTATTATTTGTCTTCCAATGTCTAAGACGTTAAGTTACAATAAAATTGCATTCAATCCCTGTGGAGACGATACTTTACTTACTCACTTTATTACTTGAAAGGAACGGTACATTTGCCAATTTCGCAACAGTACGAGGAGTCCAGGTCCCATTCGACCACGAGACCAAAGAGAAATTTTTGGACATTACATACTCTCCTTTCTTCCGTTGCGAGTTTTCTCATATTTTTCTTAGTATGCAGCCTGATGTCTTTACCAAGCTTTATAGAGAGGAGATGCCTCAGCTAGCATATCAGATCCGACATGGGATCACTGGGTTATACACAGCTTGGAAGACCAAGATGGGCCTTGATTATTATTAGACTTTTGGCAACGTACCAATTGTCGTTGTAAGTTACAAAATTTATAAAAGTTCGTCTCCACAGGGACTTGTGCTACTCAATTTATCCAAATACAACTTAACAGTTTAATAGTTATGTACAACAAGTATGGTCGAAGTTTTGATAGTTTTACGGAAATAACGAAAAATTATGGAAGATTACGGAAGCTAATAAAATGATTTTAATTAATTCAAGAAAAGCGTAGGATTTGGGTTTCATCATTCATACCCTCAGTAACCAATTAATATTACCACGTATAAATCATTTTCTATTATTACTGATGCACACATTAATTAACCTCGAATTGATCCTTCGCAATCGAGTTCTAAGGATATTTACCGAATATCGATCCCTCGCATACAAAGTAAATAACCCAGCATTACAATTATAATCGCGTGCTATTTGCAATCTAAACGTTATGCTCTATCCCTAGCAACATAACGTAAAGAGTAAAATTATTCAGTTCAAATTCTAAAAGTACTTCCCAGTTAAACTTAGAATCCAATTTCATGAAACTAGTGATAAAGTAGAATCAAGCATTAAGAACGAAATAAAATTACCAATAATAAATAGAAAAGACTTATGCATAAATAAATATTAAAAGAGATACTTAAAGGTAAGAAGATTGCATCCAATCCTTAAGAGAAACTAACCAAGCATGGAGAGAACCTCCTTAAGAGAAGATTGATGAAGGGCCTCATCACCGCTTCTTTCTGGCAGAGTCTCCACACTAAATCTCACAGGTGAGTGTTTAGTCTTAATTCCAATATTGATACCTTATAGATTAATTTTGCAATTCATTTCGCATCAAATCAAAGTACATACTTATCATGGATCATTAGGGCTTTTAGGGTTGGGCCTGGCTTAGAAAGGAATCTTGGTTTTTCTGGATATTCAAAAAGACCTCGAGAATAAGAGAGTAAGTAAAGATAAAACAATTAGATTATCTCTTCCTATTTCTTCCTTTTTTCCTTCCAAGATATCCATGTTTATCAATTTTTCCATTTCACCCTAATACTTTGTACAATACTTTAAAACACAAGGAATTTGTTTCCTTTTCCTTTTTCTTTTCTTTATCTTTCTTTCTTTCTTTTCTTTTATTTATCACATGAATAGCATATAACCACATTTAAAAGTCTTTTTCATCGCATGAGCTACCCAAAAAGTTTTCATCAACAAAATATTTCCCTTTTGCTCTCCTAACCTAAGGTAAGGTAAGGAATTCTTATCCTAGGATAGGGTTCCAACAAAATATGAAGTGTTTGGCTCAAAAGGGTTTGCAAATGGTAAATCATTATATTTATGTTGGGATAGCTTTTTGGCCAGTGGCTTAAAAAGATGTTAAAAAAAGAAAGAAGGCCTAAATCATTGATGAGTCACTTTTTACCTATATTTTCTCATCTTTCTGTACTCATTTTAATCCCTAATTTGGCTTTAATCATTTATATTCCGCACCGTTTCTCATTTAGAATTAATTGGACCGATAATTCAGATTTTAGCGAATTTGGATTTTCTAAGTTTAATTATTCCAATTTTTATTTTCAGGGCAGTTTAATAATTAAATGAGCTTGGAATTAATTCGTGGACTTGAAGATTGGAGTGCCACGTCAGCATTATTTTCCGCATCAGCATTTTATTTTCGTTTTATTTTGCTTTAGTGATTTTTTTGGGCCAGAATTGTTAGAAAGGGCCCATTTTCGTTTTAGGTCAGACTAGTATATTTAGGGAACTGTGCCCATGCAGATGGGTCTCTCTTTCACATTTTTATGCTCTCTTAGGGTTTAGGATTTCAGCTTCTGTTGGTAATTTCTGCGCTTTCGTTTTCATTTTCGTTTTGGATTCTCTATCAGACTACATTTTCGCATTTCAATTCCAATGACTATTTTCGTTTCTGTTTCTAGTTTCTATTTTCTATTTTCGTTTTCTGCAATTAGGTTTTCAGTCCTGTTGATTTCGTTTTTCCATTTTAATCTCGTTCTATTCTGTTTTGTTTTCGTTTTCGTTTTAATGTCCATCTGTTGTTCAATTCGTATTTGTGCTGCTATTTTC
>QARZ01040799.1:14908-74976 GCA_013407115.1 Glycine latifolia | reverse complement strand
AACCTAGGTTGATCAGGTCTAAGAAAGAGATGAAGAGATTCAAGTAAAGTGTAATGAAATAACATAGCATTAATGAACAATAACATTCAATCTATTCCAAATGAAAGTTACATAGAACATTTGCCCTAAATACAAAAGGAAACTAGTCAAACCTAAACATGGATGGCCTTGGTACAACAAAAAAGAAGCATGAATGCAGATACACAAGAAGGAAGAGGAAGGGAAGAGGGAAGAACCCTCTTCCCTTCAACCCCAAACCCTAGCTCAGTTCCCAAGCCTTCTTCTCCTTCCTTTGGTAGTGATTTTCATCCAAAAAGCTCATTCATTCAGTGCTGAGGCTCCTTATTTATAGAGTAGCATGTGCAATCTCTGTTTTGCCCTCATTATGCAGAGTTTGTCGACCTGTGGCGCCCCTGGTGCTAGCCCAGCGCTGATGGCACCAAGGTCCAGAGACGGTGGCGCTCCAGGCGCGAGAACGGCGCTGATGGCGCCAAGGTCCAGAGACAGTGGTGCTCCAGGCGCGAGAACGGCGCTCCTGGCACCACATGCAGAACTAGCCTATGTACCCCCGATTGTACATAGGCTTGATGGCGCTAGACCTTTTGTTCTGCATAATTCTCTGCTGTTTCACCTGCTAAACATCAATCTAGACCAAAATACCTCATTAAAGCACATAAATGATATTCATACCAAAAGGAAGCTATTCATCATATAAATTGATGCATTTAACGATCTGATTGAGCTTGGAAAGCATCATGTGCTAGGCACATATCATGCAACAACCTCATCTTACCTTAAATAGGCGCCTATATAAGAAGAAGAAAAAGAAGAAAATTTTCCCCCTCTTCTCTTGATTCTAAATCAAGTTCTAGCTTTTCCTCTCCCTCATATTCTCTCCTCTTTTGCTGCACCTTCACCTGACCTCAAGTCACCATCATAGTCTTGAGAAAAGAAACCAAATACTTGAAAGCCTCACACCTTGCATGTGCCTAGCAAACCACCAAGGAAACTGAGGAATCAAGGAGAGGAAGTTCTCACTTGCAAGAAGGAGATAACTGTGTGGATCACCATTGGAGGGCATCATCTACTTTGAGGCTTCAAGTGATAAAGGTATTTCTAAAACCCCAACGTGTTTCAATGAGTAATTCCTAAGCACACACACATGAGGTGCATAGATGGTCTATGTTTCCGCATCAAAAATTTTGTTTTTACCCTCATGTGAGCACACCACGGTTGGACCAAAGGTGCTGCAATTTTTGAACTTTCATGTGTCCATCCTTTTCTTCAAATGTAAAAAAAGAAAAGTTTTACAAAAGGAGTTTGATGATTTCAAAAAGAGCCATCTTGAAAAAATGCAAGACTTTACAAACAGAAAACTCATACTTGGTAGATCTCTTGAAAAAGCTTTATTGAGGGAAATGTAGTTTTAAATCAAATGTTAAGTGTGCATAAGTATGATGGTGATAAATCTGGATTGGGTTACAACTATTAATCAAAAACTTTTCAAAACACCAAGTTTGTACCTCCAAAACAGATGAATCGAAAAAGGATTTCAAAAACAAAGCATACTAAAATGACTCATTTTGAAAGAGGATCAAAATCTGTAACATGTCATTACTGCATGAAGAAAGGTCACACATAACACAAGTGTTATTCTAGAAGGTTCTATGTGGCTAATGGAGAATGCATATGGGTTCCTAATAAAAAGAGAAAAATAGCTAACCTGCAACACCCCGAAATCTCTAATTGTTGAGCTAGACGTTTAATGTGTGTTATGTTGCTTGATTATTTGATTTATTGTGGTAATTATTGTTTCTTACTGTTCTACCTTGGTATGCATGTTTGATGACAGATGTGTTAAGTCAACTTTGCTGGCATGCGATTGCTATGCATACACGTAAAGTGGACATGTCTTGTTAACTGTGTCTATAGGCATCAAAATGCCCAGCGGAAGCATGCTTCTTCTTTGCGCCTTTCTTTCCTTTTCTCTCTAAACTTACCCACATTCAGAAACCACTCTTTCTCAACCCCTCTGTGTCACCTTCAACCCCCAAGGACCACCATAACTGCCACAGAACCCCCCTACATCAGGAGAAACTCGTGACCAGAGTAGAGGTCTTCGATAACCTTTTGAGGTTCGAATGAGAACGGAGTTTGACCTTTTCTTTCTTGGCTTCCTTCAGAGCGTTGTGTTCGGATAAGCTCACGTTTCAAAAGGATAGTGTTTTAGCACTGTTAGACCGTAAGGAGAACTCCTGGGTAAGTAAGGGGAGTTTATTATGTTGATAGCAGTCTTAGATACCATAGTTGGGGGCAGGGAGTCCAACTATGAAGATATCGGCATGTCCCTGTTGTGTGCCATTTTTCCCAGAAAAAATACGTCTTTTGATGAATAGGATGTGAAATGTTTATGTTTGATGGTGTCCTTGTGTGAAGTTTTTGATGTTGGAAGAACCCACTGTTCGTGAAGCTGGTGTTCGTTGAAGAGAACTACCAAAACACTTGGGTAGTGGTGTGTTGTGGAGGTACCGGCTGCCGGGTTTGGGTATGCTGGGTAGAGCTTGTTATGTAGTATATATCTAGATGGGACATGACTCTTAGTCCTTTGTTGGCGGATGTCAATATCCCGGGTTCCTTACCAGGGGTTGTTTCTTTAGAGCTACTGAGCTCAAGTTCTTCTTTGAGAGCTACTGGGTTTTTCTTTCTCGGATGATCTCGTGTCTCTTCTAAGAGAGCTACCGGGTTTCCTTACTCGGTTGAGCTCGTGTGTAACGCCCTAAAATTTCAATAACTAAAAATATATGGTTGAAATGTTGTGTGAATTAACCTTGTGCAACTACTTGATGTGTATGTTAGGTTATGTGAAGTTTATTTGGTTTATGTTTGAATTATTTGTGTGAAATGTTAATTAGAAACAAAAAGAGAAATTATAAAAATATTTGAAGGGAAATGACCATATTACCCTTTCTCTTGATGTAAAAATTACCATAATGTCATTCAAGGAAAATTACAATAATGCCATTAGATATTTTTGTTAGATATTTTGAAGTGAAAATTACAAAAATACCCTTGATTAAGTGACAAATTACAAATATACCCTTAGATATTTTGTGAAAACTTGATGAAATTACAAAAGTGCCATTGGGATGGCAAATTACCAAAATACGCTTAGTAATAGACAAATATCACAAGAAAACTAGGAGTACCTAGACTGACTAAAAATTTATGATTAAGTAAGCCATAAGATAATTCTCTAAATTTTACTACTCAATATAATAAATACAAGAAAATAAACCTCACGGTAAAAATAAAGAAAAATTTCATGAATATCTAAAACTATCATGAGCTATAATTTCAGACTATGAGATGATATGATGAGAAAAATTATCACATGAGAAATAACTGTGATGGTTGTACAAGAAGGATAGGATAGAAGCAAATGGATCTAAGTGACAAGTTTGGAAGTGTTTAGAATATATTTAGTTATGATTAGTTAATTTATGAAAAGAAACCAATTCTGACTGTGTAGGATTTGAGGTAAAGGCTTAAGATTTTAGATGAATGAAACATTAGTAGCTATCAACTTAATTGAAAATTACATGGAGTACACTTGCTTTAAATTAAAAGAAACAAAAACATAAACCAAAGCATGCTTATACGTGAGAATTGGAACAAAATAATTGAAATGGAAGTGCAAAATCATGTGTATGTGTACATAGAATTGGTACACTTAATCCAATTGTGTAGCAATGTATAAAACAAAGAAAAAATCTAGCATATCAGCCAGCATACCACGTGCCCTTTCAGCCATATGAGAGAATCTTTGATTTTTTTTTTGCTTGGTAAGAATGCATTTAATGCAAGAGTAAAAAAATATCTTCTTGGAATCAAAAACTGCACCTATAAGTGAACTTGTTCCCTAACTCACGGTCACTTGCTTCTTTTCCTCTATTCACTTTTGTTTCATTTTCTCTTCTTCTCTTCTCACTCAAACTGCAGCTCCTTCCTCAAGCTCTTGAATCATTCCAGCCAAATACTTTGGTAAGTATAGCTGTTAAAATTCGTATGGTTTTTAAGCTGAAGTTTTGGACTGTTTTGAAATTTCCATATCTTCCTCTGTACTTCACCAAATGAGGTGTGTGACCACTCATTTTAAATCTTAGGATGTCTAATATGTTGTCCTAAAATATGAGACCAAACTAAGTAGTGAATCGTGCCCAGAAATTAGTTTATCTCAAGCTGTCCGAAACTGTCCACATCAAACAGATTCTGCCATCCGTTTTGAAAATTTTATTTCTCTCTCATTTCTTACTCAAATTAGGTGTATGATATATGGAATTAAATATCTGGATGTCAACTATAACATATAAAAATTTCAGATAAATCTGAATTGTGTACTGCTTGCAGTCACGAAAACACTAAGGGATGTCAGTGTAGAAATTGGAACTCGCTGGCAGCTTTGAAGTCTAGTTTTAAAAATGCTATAGCTAGAGTTTTAGAAATCCAAATAAGGCATGTGATAGCTTGTTAGAAAGCTTGAGAAGTCTAGTTTGACATACTAAAATATGGGAATTTAATGACGTGTAGATTAGCACGTGAACTTGAGAGATCTCAAAATGACGCTACAAGAAGCTAACAAAGGGACAAAGATAGGTAAGGGGAGTTTGTTATTTGTTTACAGCTTTTGATACCATAGTTGGAGGTCAGGGAGTCCAACTATGAGGATATCTGTCTGTCCCTGCTGTGTACTGGTTTTTATTTATTTATAGAAACACTGTGTTTTTAACTAATGGGATGCAGTGTATTTGTTTGTTGATGGATAAAACTGTGAATGATGTTGTTGTGGTACTGATTGGATTTTTGGAAAAAGTCTTAATTACAGAGGAGACTCTGCCCAAAATTTTATAATATGTTTTCTTATTAAATTTTTAAATGGGCATAAGAGTGTGATTTCTATATTGTAGTCCTCCTCTTTAATTTAGAATTTTTCTAAAATACCAGTCTCGTGATAATATGGATTGTGGATGGATGAAGTGATATTGATGTCATTGATAATGTTGAAATGAGATGATATTGATGTGTTGGTGATGATTGAATGAGATAACGATGATGTGTTTGATGATGTATAAATGATATAATGATGACGTGATTTATGATGAGATGATGATAAATTGATTGTTGATGTTGAAATGAGACATGTTTAATATGTATGATATTGAAATTGAGATGATGTGATATTGATGTTAATAATGACATTGATGAGAGATAATGTTGATGTGAGCAATGTCATTGTGTGATGTAGATATACATGGATACCCATGGTTGTATGTTGTGTATGTCCACGTGGGGTACATTGACCGGTTGGATAACCTTGGGAGGGGGGGTTTACGAATTTTAAGCATCCTAAGAGAGAAAAGGGTTGTTTAAAATTTCGGTCCCTATCTATCCATGGTCAGTGTATCGGTGATGTTGTGTATGTACATGGGGGTGCATGACTGGATAACCTTGCGAGGGAGGATTTACGAATTTTAAGCATCCCAAGAGAGAACGAGAGTGTTTAAAATTCCGGTCCCTAGCTATCCATGGTCAGTGCATTGATAGTGCCCATGTTTCATACTTCATATTTGCATGGATGGAAATAGAATGATGGACAGTAAGTACCGGGGGTACTAGGGGGCATCACTCTGTTTGGAACTCCCTTGAGACTCAGGACTGATCACCATGGGGGGGAGCGACCTGTGCACGACAAGGTGACCTCGACGAGCTACTGCATCATTTACCTAGAGAGGCTATTTCCATGAGAATGGTACCACATTGCATTCTGAGAATTGAGTTAGGTGCATACATCATTCTAATCATGATTGATTTGAGTTGTGAAAAAGTGAATGACTAGTTAGTTGCATAGGTGAACTTAATTATTATTGAGAATGATTGTGATTGTTATTATTGTTTCTTTCTAATTTTGTTATCTGGTGCTTATTGGTTTTGGTATAATAAACTCACCCTTGCAATTTTTGTATCGTGTGGCTGATACCTGTGATGATCGCGAACTTCTGTTCGTGGGAGCAGATGATCAACAATAGGTGATATTGAAGAGAGATTTCTTCTGTTGGAGTCGCCAAGCCAACGTGACAACGTTGGAATTTGCCATGAAGAGAGAGTTGTATTTGTTTTTAGTCGGTTCTTTGTTTCCCTTGATCAGACATGTAATCTCAAATCTATATATTTGTAAAAACTGAGTTATGTTCTGACATAGGAATATGTATATGTTGTATATATATTTATGTAATTATATATATATATGTGCATTTTTAATGAATGTATTATCGCGAAAAAAAATTTACCTTAATTTTTCATAATCAAATTAATGAAGTTCTATTAAAATTTAAAAAAAAAATCACATTTAGAGTTATGATATCGTAGCAACGAGGCGGGTCGTTACATCGTGTCCTTTCTTTGACAAAGCCTACCTTGTACCACTTGACATTCGTGACCCGGACAACCTTGCGTAGGTTCAGGGTGTTTATATAATCAAAAGCCTTACCTGTTGTACCAAGCAAGTGCTGGCTATTTTAATCGATTACAAACGCTTATGTAAACGATTGCATAGTGATGAGTCCGTCCTCGGTGTTTTATAAAAACCCAAGTCCCGCCCTTGTCCGGGGTCCTTACTCGGCGTGTTATAAAATCTAAAAGGTTCTGCGCTCGCTCCCTTTTCTTTAAAGGTGTCGAATTCGCTTCCTCTCTGTAGAGATACCGGGTCCTTTTCCCAGGCTCGTTTATTTTTCCTCTAGTGCTACATTTAAATCGATTACAAACACTTATGTAATCAATTGCAAAGTGCTGGGTCCGTCCTCAGCATTATAAAAATTCCAAGGATCGCCCTTGTCCGACCTTGTTCGTCCTTATCCGCCCTTGTTCGACCTTGTTCGGGTTCTTACCTCAATCATAGTTTTTATATCTAAGTGTCAACCCGGACACCCAATACTTTACACCAGCTCCCTAGTCTATGTTGTGTTACTATTGATATGTAATGAACATGTATGATAATGTTGGAATAGTGAAGATCGATTTGTGAGATGATGATATGTGCAGTGATACCATGGGGGGTGCATGAAGAGTTACCCTAGCTAGGAAGGATTTGTTCCTGGCCGGATCATGCATTGATGGTGCCCATGGTTATCGAATGCGGGTGGATATACATAGATACCCACGGGGGTGTATGGAAAGTTACCCTAGCCAGGAAGGATTGTTCCTGGACCGAGCCATACATTGATGGTGTCGTGGTGATATGCTATGTATAGACACGTGAGATGCTAGGACCGAGTGGTTGACCTTTACAAGGACCACGGTCAGTGCATTGATGAGCCCATGTCAGGGCGGCCTGTGATTAGGGCGGTATGTATTTTTTACGTGGGGGGTGTATGGCGAATTACCTAGCTAGGAGGGATTTGTTCTTGGCCGGGCCATACATTGATGGTGCCCATGTGACATACTACATTTGCATGATGGAAATAGGATGATTGGCTATAGGGTACAAGGATACTGGGGGGCCACGTCTGTTTGGAACTCCTTCTGACACCCATGGCTGATCACCACTGGGGGGGAGTGGCCTGTGCACGACAGAGTGACCTTGACAAGCTACTGCATCATCTGACCACAGGGATGGACTATTTCTGGGATGGTACCACATTGCATGCTGAGAGATGAGTCAGGAGCATGCATCATGCTAAGCATTATAAGTTGACTTGTGGAATGTTTCTGGGTGATTGTTCATGTGAGTTGCGTGATGAAATGCTTGGATATGGTGATGATATTGTGATGTTTGGATTGCCTTCCTTAACTGATGTTATCTGTTGCTTGTTGTTTTACATGATAAACTCACTTTTGCTTTGTTGTACCATGCGGTTTGGTACATGTAATGATCACAAACTGTGTTCGTGTGAGTAGACGGACAACAATAGGTGACTTGGAGGGAGGTATCATTTTGGTTGGAGCCGCCAAGTTGTCGGGATGAAGACGGATCAGACCCCGACTAATAGTTGTGTTTTGATGATTCACTCTTCGTAGATTGATCTCTTGTTTCTTTTGAAAAACTTATACATTTCAGGCGTGGGTTATTGTAATTACAACTAAATTATGCTTACACATGTACTTGTATTACGATGTATTATATACTTGTGTATTCGTATTTTGCTTCGTGATAATGACTATGTGCTCGCGAAAAATTTATTGTCATTTTCATAATCAAATTAAAGAGATCTTCAATTAAAACAAGTTTTTTCGTGTTTAAGAGTTAGTGATACAGTAGCGATGAGGCGGGTCATTTTACATAACCCCTATGGATCCAACTTTAATTGGGTACCTTTCTTTGCAACTTGAATTGATTGTTGCAGGTGTGTCTAAGAGCTAAAGCTTCACTATGGTACTTGGATAGTGGATGATTGTTGCGCGATTACGGCAAGTGCACCGATCGTTTACAAGTAATAAAGTTTAGGTAAGTAGAGTATCGTCTCCACAGGGATTGGGGTGATTTTCACTGTAATAGTAAATGAATGTGATTGAAGTGAAAACAGTAAATACGCAGAAAAATGTTTTGAGAAGTTTGGTTGATTGTGTGAAATTAAAAAAACAAGAATTGAAGAATTATGCAGTAAAGTGTTTTAAGGAATTACCAATGGACGTGTAATTGTGGTCAGGTGCAATCCCTTCTGACTTCTCCTCTTTCATTTGACTGGGTTGTTAAGTCAAAGTATACATATGATAAATCTCTTCTTTATTCGTGAAACCTAGATAACTAGTGATTCAACCCTTTAATTTGATCAAGAATCCTAAACCTTTATGAATTCTGACAGATTAAGCATTTAGAGAATATACCATATGGGTTCCTGTTGTGTTTGCTCGGAGAATAAGTCTTTTCTATAATAGTTAATCCCTAATTCCTTAGTGAACCAACCCTTTAGGCTGAATTGAAAACCTAATTCCTTAGTGAAATCTATCAGTTTAAGCATGTAAAGAACATATTATAGACTCCGCACTCACGCATCCCTATTCCTAGGCGAAGAATGAATGTTATTCTTAACAGATCAGAAAGTAAAATCCCAATGTTCCCATTGCGAACCCTACCCCTCAATACTTAATCGAAGTGATTAATTCCAATCAAGATGAATTAAGAACAGAAAAGAATTAAAACAAACAAAACATATATTTCATTACCAGTCAAATTACAGAGGAAAACTCATCAGTTCATGGCCTTCCCACAATGAGGTGTTTAGCCAACCATAGGTTTCAAGTACATCAAAGCTGTGATAGGATTCATGGTTGTACAGTAACTCTGGCTTAGATATTTGATTTCTAGGGTTGGGTGAGAGAAAGATGAAGAATGATAAAAGGCTGCTGAGGTCTCCTCCCTAACTCTATTCAGAAGCTTCATATTTATACCAAAGTTTAAGTGAAGTAAGAAAGCCACAAGATAAGCTCAATTACGAAATAAATCTTTTAAAACAGGCAACAGGATCAATTCCACGCGATCAGCGCGCGACTCCACGCTAATAGCGTGGATCTTTCGAAAGGCTGACGCTGATAGCGCGGGTTGTCACGCTAATAGCGTGAAGTGGTCGAGGCTTCTATCTTTGTTTCGTCTTGTTGACGCTACTAGCGTGAGGTTCCACGCTAGTAGCGTGAGTTAGGCGAGAGTTTATCCTCCTTCCCTGCATGTGGCGCTGATAGCGTGAGTTCCCACGCTAATAGCGTGGGCTTCAAAACTTGGTTCCTTTATTTTGCTTGAGTTTTCCTCCTTTTTACCTGTAAAATGCTCAAATGTATTGAAATTAGTTCAAGGTAATTAAATTACTAAACTAGGATAATTCTATTCTATTTCTTAAATATTTAATTAAAACTTATCCTAAAACTATACTAAAAACTAGATGTGTTTGCAACACATCAATGATCTAGGCACATGACAGGTGATAAATCCATGCTTATAAATCTGATATTAAAGGAAGGAGGATTTGTCACCATGGAGACAATAACAAAGGAAAAATAATTGGAGAAGGCAATATTGGTGACAACTTCAAAACCAAAATAAGAAATGTGCTTTACGTTGAAGGTCTAAAGCATAATCTTCTGTGCATAAGCTAGCTTTGTGACAAAGGATTAAAGGTATCCTTTAACAATAATTGTGCTTGATATGTGATGACCAAACTTGTGAGGTAATACATGTTGGAAAAAGAAAAGGAAACATTTACTTGGTTACAATAGAACATGCATTCATTCATAACATAAACTGCTTAGTAAGTAAAATTGATGAATGATGGCTTTGGCATAGAAGAGCAAGTCACATCAACATGCATCATATGAACAAGCTCATAAGGAAGGACTTGCCAATTAGAGAAGAAGATGAACATAAATTAAAATATCAAACTAGAACTCAAATTCTCTTTGCTTGGATTGGATCCTTAGATTGATTGATTATTTAGCCTTCCATGATCATCATCAATGTAAGAGCCACAAAATTTGTATGCGAAAAATAAAAGAACAGAGATGAAAGGAAGAAGAAAAATTAAGAACAAGGAAGACCAGTTGAGAGAAAAAGAGAGAGAACTTTTAATTCTGAAAACTTTTAAAAGAAACTACAAATTCTGTTTGTGCTCAAATGAAGTGTATCTCTTAACTAACTAATTGCACTAAAATATAGTGACTGAGTCAATAGGAAAGGATGGGCCATGATTAGGCCCATCTAATCTAAGTAATTACTAATTACACCAATTCGCAGCCCAAAACTCAAGTGAAGGGGTTCTGACTTCTAAGCCTAAAATGACCGTCAAAAGGATAAAATTTTCCTCGACTTATCTCTGAAAAAATTGTAGATCTTTTCCTTATCTTTCCAAGGACTACTCATATGCACCATTTGAAGTTCTATAGAACTCTTTAGGTCTTGCACAAAGAAGATAGGTCAAGTTAGCAAAAAAATCTGAAAATAAGCAACAATTATCAATTAAGCCCATTTGTTTGCCTAAGACAAAAACTGAGTTAAAATGAGAAAATAAAAGTTCAAGAGAAGTCAAATAATCTAAGAAGAATAGAAAAATACTAAACTAAAAAGACTCAATCAAAATACCCCACACTTAAACTTTTGCACTCCCTGGCAAAACTAAAAGAAAGACTAAGAGAAAAATTCAAACTAAAGCGAACCACAAACTAAAAGAAAGGTAGGAACAAGGCACACACAATTTTCAATGGATCCTAACAATGAACAAAAGTGAGAAAGATGAAAAATGGAAGAATGATATTAAGGTAACAAACAATCCATGAACACATGATCACAAAGTGCAAAGTGAAAAAGTAGTCAAGTTAAAATTAAGAATGAACCAAGGTGATAGAAATCTCTCAAAGAGCAACACTCAACCTCTTCTAATGTGTATGGGTTTATGTTTACACTCAAACACCACATGTAACTAGAACATCCAAATTTTGACAAAACTCTAATTTATTCAACTTGAAATACACATAAATCAAAAGATCAAAAGGACTTTATTGGTTTGTAATATATGGCTTTAGGTAAAGGATGGATAAAAGAAGGATATTTAAGGTAAAACTATGAGAAAAGAGGGGCAATGAGGAGTAAGCCACCAAGTAAAATAAGGGGTAAAAACAAAGAAACAAGGTGGAGAACAATAAAATAAAAAGAACTTATACGGATGAAAATGAACCATAACAACTTTTATTGCATTTTTTTTTGCTATACTTCTTTTTTTCTTTTTTCTTTTTTTTTCTTTTTTTTTTAAATTTTTCTTTTAAACTCTTTCTTTTATTTCTAAATCAAAACAAAATAAAAATACCTCACACTTGTTTGAAACCCACTCCCGAAACAATTACAAGGCCCATTTTCTCTCTAAAGTTAGGATAACATGGTTTTCCACTTTTTGGCTTGTAATGAACTACACAAGAAAGAAAAGGTTAAAGGCTCAATAAGGGTGAAAATGGATATCAATGCATGGTAGGTTTATTTGGCTAGTGGCTAAAAGAAAGAAGGCCAAATCATCTCGATCAATGCATGTGCAAAAAGGAATGACAAGAGAGACAAGACAAAACCTAGAGTAATCTAGCACAAGGGTGAAATCACTCATGAAAGAATATGAATGAAATAATGTGATTCATCCACAAAGACCCAAAAACACACAAGGCATAATTCTATCACATATGATCCATCTTAAATTCTATTTCTCAAGCGTACTTATCACTTCAACAATTGCAACAATGATTCACATCAAGCATGAAACCTTTCAATCCAACAAAAATTAGTACATTTCTCACAATTTATACAAGTTATAAATCCTATGAAAAACATGAAAAGTGCCTAAATTCTAATTTTTATTTTTTGAATGTAAAAATAGAATAACAACAAAACAAAACAAATGCAGCAAAACAATAACAGAAATAGAAAAGGTTTTTGTAATCCTTCACCCCACACTTGAAATGCACATTGTTCTCAATGTGAGCATGCAATGAAATGCAAACAAAGAGACAAAAAATAAAAGAAGGGAAAATGAAACTCCTAAAATGCCATTCAAGGCACATCATCACATAAAATTGGCAAGAGCAAAGAGAGGTCTGCCACAAGCTCCTCCTCTACTTGTGGGCTCTCTTGAAATAGCTTGAGTTGGTCACCATTCAGTTTGAAGACCTTGCAAGTAACTTCATTTTTAATCTCGACTGCACCATCGGGAAAAGCATTAGTAATAACAAAAGGTTCATTCCATCTAGGTCGATGTTTATCGAAAATTATCTTAAGGCGAGAGTTAAACAAGAACACTTTTTGACCAATATGGAACTTCTTCCTAAGAATCCTAGAGTCATGAAATCTCTTCACTTTCTCCTTGTAAATTTTGGAGTTCTCATAGGCTTCTAAGCGGATCTCTTCAAGTTCTTGCAATTGAAGCTTCATTTTCATACCCACTTCATCAAATGCCATGTTAAAACTCTTCACCGCCCAATAAGCACGGTGCTCAATCTCCATCGGAAGGTGGCATGCCTTACCAAAAACCACCCTATAGGGAGACATCCCCAAAGGGGTTCGATAAGCGATCTTGTGAGCCCATAAAGCATATTCAAGTAACTTGCTCCAATCCTTCCTGTTAGTTGCACTACCTTCTGTAACACTTGCTTGATCTCTCTGTTAA
The DNA here is from genome assembly GCA_013407115.1 of Glycine latifolia. Classification (NCBI taxonomy): domain Eukaryota; kingdom Viridiplantae; phylum Streptophyta; class Magnoliopsida; order Fabales; family Fabaceae; genus Glycine; species Glycine latifolia. The sequence goes on along the minus strand of QARZ01040799.1, from coordinate 61,795 downwards.
AACCTATGCTTTCCCATTAGTTTAGGAATCATAAGATGTAGCAACTCTATGCACAACACCATACTTCTGAAGCAAGGATGTCAATGATCTGTTACAGAAATGGCTCCCCTGGTCAATGATAATGGCTCTAGGCACACCAAACCTGCAAAAAATCCACAACAACTTTAGAATGATTAGTTTTGGTGGCCTTAGCTTCAACCCATCTAGAAACATAATCAACAGCAAGCAGAATATATGAAAAACCATGAGAAACAGGAAATGGACCCATAATATCAATACCCCACACATCAAAAATCTCACAGAAAATAATGGGCTACTAAGGCATCTCATGTCTATGTGTAATGGTCCCTTCTGCTATCTGACACTGCTCACAAGTGGTGGTAAAGTGATAAGCATCTCTAAACATGGTGGACCAATAGAACCCAGAGTCCTATACACTTCTAGCGGTTCACTGAGGACCAAAATGATCACCGATAGGTGTGCCATGACAAAACTGAAGAATAAACTGAATCTCATGATCTGGCACACACCTGCGAATCACTTGATCACTACTAAACCTCCAAAATAAGGATCATCCCACACATATTATTTAGCATCACTCTTAAGTTTATCTATTTGAGACCTAGATGCATGAGGCGAAACAACAGATGCAACAATGAAATTCCCAATATCTGCAAACCAAGGTGTAATATGTGATGAATGCAAGTGCATCAAATGCTCATCAGGGAAATTATCCCTAATAGGAAAGGATTCAACAAGTCCCTCAATCCTACTCAAATGATCAGTAACCAAGTTTTCTACACTACTCTTATCCTTAATCCCAATATCAAACTCCTGAAGAAGAAGCATCCACCTAATCAATCTAGGTTTAGCATCAGGTTTCGTCAACAAGTACTTCAAAGCTGCATGGTTAGTAAAGATAGTGATATGGAAACAAAGTAAATAAGATTGGAATTTATCTAAAGCAAAAACAATAGCCAAAATCTCCTTCTTAGTGGTGGTGTAGTTAATTTAAGCTGCGCCTAAAGTTCGTGAAGCATAAGCAATGACATGGGATCGTTTATCAACTCTCTATGACAGCACAACCCCAAGTGCATAATTAGAGGCATCACACATGAGTTCAAAGAGAAGTTCCTAATCTGGTGGCTGCAAGATGGGAGAGGTAGTAAGCTTCTTCCTCAATTCCTCAAATGCTTCTTTGCAAGGCTGGTCAAACATAAAGTCTATGTCCTTTAGGAGAAGCTTGGACAATGGCAGTGCAATCTTGCTAAAATCCTGGATGAATCTCCTATAAAAACCTGCATGTCCAAGAAAAGTACGCACTTCCTGCACAGAAGAGGGGTAAGGTAGAGAAGTAATAACATTAATCTTGGCCTTATTGACATCAATACCTCTACCAAAGACCAAATGCCCTAAGAATATACCTTAATGTACCATAAAATGACATTTCTCAAAGTTAAGAACAAGATTAGTCCCAATACATCGGTCACGAACTCTAGAGAGACTATCTAAACATGCATCAAAAGAGAAACCATAAATAGTGAAATCATCCATAAACACCTCCATGCAACTCTCTAATAAATCACAAAAGATACTCACCATGCACCTTTGGAAGGTAGCAGGTGCGTTGCATAGGCCAAAAGGCATCCTAGTGTAGGCAAATGTGCCAAATGGATAGGTCAATGTGGTCTTGTGTTGGTCCTCCGGTGCAATATGAATCTGCATGTAACCTAAAAAACCATCAAGAAAGCAATAATGTGATTTACCTACCAACCTCTCCAGAAGCTGGTCAATGAAGGGGAGAGGGAAATGGTCCTTACGAGTTGCTTGGTTAAGTCTCTTGTAGTTAATGCAAAGTCGCAAATTGTTGGCTACTCTAGTCAGAATCAACTCATTATCCTGGTTTTTCACAACAATGATACCCGACTTCTTAGGGACCACTTGGACAGGTGAAACCCATATGCTATCTGAAATGGGATAGATGATCCCTATAGCTATTAACTTCATCACTTCCTTCTTTACCACATCAAGAATAGTGGGATTCAGCCTCCTCTATGGGTGCCTCACCGGCCTAGAGTCATCCTCCAAAAGTGTCTGATGCATGCAAATGGAAGGATTTATGCCAGGAAGGTCAGCAAGTGTCCATTCAATGACCTTTTTGTGGTCTCTTAAAACATGCAACAACTTCACTTCATGCTCAAGTGACAGGCTGCTAGAGATGATGGCTTGAAGCTTCTGAGGATCATCTAAATATGCATATTTAAGGTGCTTAGGTAGTTACTTCAACTCAAAGGAAGGTGACTGAATGGTGGAAGGCAAGGAAAGATTGGTGGCTGAGGGAAGGGTGATAGGGGAATCAGCACCTATATTTGTACTTGTGACACAATCAGAGTGAAGTGTAGAGGAAATCTCTGCACAAATACTACACACAATAGCAGAATTATCATCATAGGTACAATTGTAAGAACCAAGATCAAAATCAGAAAATTTAGAAAATAAATCTACACTATCTACTGCAACATCAATGATATCAACAAGACAGAATGCTCCTCTACAGGATGTCTCATGGCCTCAAAAATGTTGAAATGGGCAACGTCATCACCAAACTCCATGGAAAATTCCTGCATGCACATCAATTTTGGTCCTAGCTATCATAAAGAATGGTCTCCCTAGGATCAATGTGGAACCATGATTGAAAGAAACAATTACATGCAGTTTAGTGCCATAAAGCTTGTTCTGCCTCCTAAATATGTGGAGCTTGACTGGTTTATCTTTGAGGGATTTAATTTCCCTGAGATGCTACAAGCACAAGGAATCACCAAGTTGCTAGAAATGAAGGGTACTTATTACCCTGAATTGGTAAAAGTATTTTATACTTGTGCCAAGGCTGGCATGGATGGTGTACTCCACTCCAAAGTGAATGGAGTGGCAATGATGATTGATGACACTTGTGGAATGCAGTGGCAGGCATCTCTTTTGGAGGTGTTTGGATGTTTGAAGAAGAAATTGGAGGTTACTCAAAAATGGATACCTATAAAGGTATGTTGCTGGACCTAAATGCACAAATAAGAAATAGATTGGGTGTTGGTCACATGAGTGCAGAAGATAGGCTTCTTCACTACATCATTACTTACATCCTTACACCTAGGTTAACCAACCATGCTCAGATCACTGATGATGATGATCTTCAGTTGGTGTATGGGATGAAAATTGGAACTCAAATCAATTGGGTTCTGGCTATTAAAGAAACAATGATAAAGGCAAAGAGGTTGTTGAGTTATCGGTTTCCCTATGCTGTCATGATCTCAAGGTTTATTGACGACTTTGAGATTGATGTGACTAATGAGATTTTTGACAACACCACCAACATTACCAACCTCATCTTTGCAAAGCATCTCACCAAGCTGGGATTGATGGAAACCCCAAATGGGTGGACAATGGTTGGAGCTCAAGCTCCTCAAGGAGTTGCTGATGAGGATCAAGAAGCTAATGAGGAAGAAGATGTTGAAGCTGGACTTGCTGAGCAGCAGTGGAGTTCTTTTCAATCTCTCATGATTCAAAAGATGGATGTTATGATAGCTTTGCATCATGAACATTCAGCTAATGGTCATTCTTCTCTTGAAGACATTACAACTAGGCTAAGCCACATAGAGACTGGGATGAGTCTCAAGGACATTTATAATCTTTAGCTTAGTGGTTGTCTTGTTTAGTTTCTGGTTGTGTTGATTCTGTTTCGTCATTTTCAGTCATGATCTTTGATGTTTAACCTTCATGTATGCACCTTGAATCATTAATAAAATTGCTTGTATGTTGTTTTAAATCTTCCTTTAATTATTTCACTATTGTTGGATTATTTTGCCTTTGATAAGCCAAAAGGGGGAGAAAAATTAACATATGCAGGGTGCAGGGAGAGTAAGAGAAAATAAGGGGATAAAGCATAAATGTACTTTTGCTCTGATTAAACTAAACATAAACATTACTCTTAATCTGAAATGGTATGAAACTACACAAGAAAGGGGGAGCAATAAAAATGTTTATGATGTATAGAGTTTATACAAAGAATACTTGACACTTGGTCTTGGCTAGAAGTTGATTCTTTTTTAGGTTTCAAGTAAAAGCTCCTAAAAACTCATTGCTAAAAGATCACTAGACAGGATCATGTAAACTTGAGCATTTTCTTTTAAAGATGTCATAACTTGGTTGGCAAAGATAAACATCATATCCCTACTCACTTCAGAATCACCAAACACCATAGTTTTATCAAAACAATTTAATGATACATGGTTGGAAGATAACCAGTCCATGCCCAAAATAACTTCAATTTGGCTTAGAGGCAAACAAATCAAATCAATCAAGAATATTCTACCAGAAATATCTATAGGAATATTCAAGCACACATCAGAAGTTAAAATGAAACCACTAGTTGGGGTCTCTACCACAAGATCATCACTCAAAGAAGACACAAAAAGCTTATGTTTCTCCACACACGAGAAAGATATAAACAAATGGGTCGTACTGGAATCAAATAACACAAGGGAATCCCACTTATGAAACATTTACCTTGGATTAGATCTTGAATTTTGAAGCTTCAGTGCCATTAAGAGTAAAGACTCTTCTTGTGGCATTCAGGCATCAAGTTTGGTCATTTAGACTCCCATATTCTGCTCCTTCTTGGGATATGGACAGTCTCTCTGAATATGACCCTTGTGTCTTCAGTTGAAACAGGTCATGTCTTTGTCCGCACAATTTGAAGAAATGTGGCCTGGCTTACCACACCTTTAACAAACTATCTGAGTTGAGAAAGTGGTGGATTTGCTACTAATACCACCAAAAAATCTCGTGACAACAATCCTCTGATTGTTAGGGCAATTAACATATTGCTTAGGAGGGGTCAGGTATGGTTTTCCCTGATTTTGGCATCCATTCTTCTTATTCTTCATTGGGCCCGTATTCCGATAATACGCCGCCTTGTCTCAGAAGTCTTCATCCAAGATCCTACACATGTTCACCAGTAGTGGGAACTGATGAATACCTTGATCATTCACAGCTTGCTTCACCTCAGGTTGCAAGTGTAATGCCCCGTATGCATCTGGTTCATTAACATTGATTTATGGTCATTAAGCGCAACAATTATCAGAGATAAACAATTTGGAAACAATAAACAAAATGACGTAATCAAACATCATTAACAACACCCACTGTACATCATATATGGTGAATTTTCATAATATACAATGTATGTATCAAAACTGTACATATCCCTCTCAGGGTACAAAAATAATAGGCATAAATCAAAAGATAGAGCCAACATGCTCTCAACTCTATGCCTAAAGTTCCCACAGAACCATATCCCTCTACTCGGGCCTCTTGCCCTGGGATCTATCAGCCGCTCCCTGAGTATCTCCTGCAAAACATAATCCCCAACAGGGGTGAGATAACAATCTCAGTAAACTCAGGGTCCTTGGAGGTCTTTCCTCCCCCTGGTTAACTTCCATGGCATATAATATTAAAATTTGCATTACATCATCTAGCCATCACGGCTCTCAAAATCACAACACATCATATGTATATAATAGTGCCTGAGGAAGGTCATCCACTGAAGGGCACATTCCCTCAAGACTTTCAACACTGCCTGAGGAAGATCATCCACTAAAGGGCACATTCCCTCAGGACTTTATATCAATGCCTGAGGAAGATCATCCACTGAAGGGCATGTTCCCTCAGGACTTACATCACATATAATCTATTGTACTGGCCAGAGAATCTCAATAATCACACAACACTATCACAGTGTATATCATCAATCCATATACATCATATACATGTTTCAATAAAACAGTAACACACAATTTCAATACACATGCCTCATGATATATAATAACCATCACTCAGAGTATGGTGGAACACAGACTATGGGAAACACTCCCAAGAACAAACAGCTTACCTATTCTGAGCGCTACAATGGCTCTCCTAGCCTCATGGTCACACCCACTAATAGCTTCTGAATCACGCCCTACATAAAGGCATAAAATAATCAATAATGGTTCTCAACCATTAGAATGAAAAGAAACGCTATTCCTTTCCATTTAAACCTTTTTGTCCTCTATCCTAAAGTTATCAGAACTAACCACCTTATAGGCGGCTCACAGACCCTCAGCAGGATCTATGTCAACCTAATCAAGGCACTAGAGTCCTTCTAAGACTCTGCATCAGCTAGTTCAAAGCATACAATTGCTTAACCACTCTATATCTCAAGAATAACCAAGTTATTCAAAACAATCAATCCAACACTTAATCACCTTCTATACGGTCTCCTGAACACTTTTAGTAAAAGCCACAAGGCTCATATTTATCATAATACCTTTCATTTCATCATCATTCTTCCTATTCATAGATATTTCAGAGCCACAACCAAACTTCATCAATAGTCATGATTCAAAGTTCAATATTCATCAGAACAACCTCCTGAGCATACTTTTCTAAAGAATCCAAGCCTAATTCCAGCCTTAACACAAATGGGTCACTATTCATCCCAAGAACAGTTCCACAAATCAATCGTTAAAACTTGAGTTTCTTACCTCTAAACAGTCGAGGAAGGTTGGAGGGTCACTTCTCCAAGCTTTAGCGTACTTGAATCACCTTCTTTCCCTTCCAAAACTCAGTTTTGCAAAGTTCCCCAGAGAACGGGATCTCTCCGATTGATGGTTCCCTCGAGAAACTGAAGCTGGAATCTAGCTCATGGAGGAGTTCTAATCAACTTTCTAGTTGGGTGGAAAGTGTTTAGATGAAGAATGGAGAAGATATGAAGCTTCCTACTTCATTAATGGTGGAAACCAGCGGGAGGAAGAAGAAACATTTTTGGGCCAGAAAATTCGTAAAAATGGCCTTTTATAGGCCCCCAGCCTATGTTCCCACGCTAGTAGCACCATTCTGGCGCTATTCGCGCCAAATACGCGAGTCTGGACGGGTTCTTGGCGCTAATCGCGCCACTCTGGCGCTAACCGCGCCAAATATTCGAGAAAAAGAGCCTTCAGGTGCATTCTAGCGCTACTAGCGCTAACCGCGCCACTCTGGCGTGCCTCCCATGCTAACGGCGCCAGTTCCCACGCTATTCGTGCCAGAAATTTTTTTTTTTTTTTTAGGAATCAAGGTTATTATAGCAAGCCATTCTGAAACTTCACACACTTTAAGCTTTCACCATCTCTTCCTTGGTAATGAGGAAAGTACCTCACCAGCTCTTGGAACTTGGCTACGTATTCAACCACAGTCATGTTCCCTTGCTTAAGCTCTAGGAATTCCATCTCCTTCTTGTTTCTAACATCTTCAGGAAAGTATTTCTCTAGAAATACCCTCTAGAAGGTTTCTAGATCACAGCTTGACCTTCAACCGCCAAGCATTGGCGAGTGTTCTCCCACTAATACTTAGCTTCTTCTACCAGAGTGTATATGCCAAAAGAAACCTTTTGATCCTCCAGACACACCAGTACTCGGAAGATTTTCTCAGTCTCCTGTGTCCAGTTTTGAGCAACAGCAGGGATGTATCTTCCATAGAAAGCAGAGGGATTGTTTCATTGGAAGCAATCCAACCCTTGATACTTAGTAGCTCCAGTAGTTTCTCCTTTATTTGGATTCCCCATAGCCTGAGCTAAGGCTTGGAGAGCATCAGCTATTGCATGACCATTTCATCTAGTCATCACTCCCTACGCACAAGAAAAGGAAAAATACAATTTTATAACTATCTCCAGTTCCTACTTAAGTTACACTTGAGAGTTAATGCCTCAAGAAACCACTCCTCTACAAGAATTCTCTCGAGACATTAACGCTCACTTTCTACCCTTTGTCTTCCTGACCGCTTGCCATGGTGTTCAATTACAGTTCACAAATTATCAAGATGGCTAGTCTGATAATTCATGACTGGACATTGGAACTCACGGTATAACAGACATCAAGAATACAAAAATGTTATGACAGTACCAAAAAATCTCCACATTCCACATAAAACAACAATGTGAGTGAGTTCCAAACACAAACAACTCAAGCAGTTACAAACACAATCAGGTACTTAAACAAACTGATTGAGTGTTTTTAGTTTAATATTTTTCTATTCTTCTTAGGTTATTTGACTTCTCTTGGACTTTTATTTTCTCACTCTAACTCAGTTTTTGTCTTAGGAAAACAAGTGGGCTTAATTGATAATTGTTGCTTATTTTCAGATTTTTTGCTTACTTGACCTATCTTCCTTGTGCAGGACCTAGAGAGCATAGGTATAAATTGACATTAGTATAAAAAAAATTTCATTCTGGTGCACAATTTCACTTTGCTACATATTTGCATTGTTGTTGTTGTTTGTTATGAAGTGTGTATGAAGTAGAGGTACAAAAACATAAAAAATAAAAAGAAGAGAAAAATAAAGAAAAAAACAAAGTAGTAGTAGAGAGAGGAGTGGTGTAGTGTAGTTGTGTTGTGTTTAGTGTATTGAGTGTTCCAGAAGTCATCTGTCTTGTGGAATTTGGCTGCATAACTTGGTGTCCAAAGTTTATCCCCCCACTCTAAAAAAAACTAATCCCTTTAGGGTTTGGTGTAGGTCAAAATTTGCAAATTCGACCTCTAAGTAGGAGTTTTAGCGAAGGGACATTCTGGTCATTTTATAACAAACTATCTCAGAATGGGTTGAAAATTTACGAGAATGTAGAAAAAATTAATACATCAAGTTGACCCTGTAAGGGACAAACGCGGTCATTGGGGGTCCAAATTGCCAAATTCGATGATCTAGGCCACTTTTGAATTTATTTTGTATTTTCATGATTTTTAAAAATCACCAAAAAAAATTATAAAAATCAAAGATGATTTTTAGACATTTATTGTGGTGTTTTTGAATATTTTTTTAAATTTTTTTGAAGTAGTTTTCCATTTTATGTTTCATTTCGGCAGATTTGGTGAATAGTGTCCTCGTAGAGTAGTTGTCTGTTATTTCTGTTATTTCTGTGATTTTTGTCTCTAATGAGTTGAACTGTGCACTACTAGGTCCAAATCAAGTGACTTGCATTCATTTGATCCTAAGATAGATAGGACATTTTGTAACACCCCTGAAATTTCGGTAACTTAAAATATATGTGTGATGTATTCCTTGCATGATTGGATTAATTTATTAATTAGGATGAGTTGAAATGTTATGTGAATTATCCATGTGCCATTGTTTGGTGTAAATGTTAAGTATGTGAAGTTTGTTCGAGCTGTGTTGTAATTGAGTGATTCCGAGTTTGACCCAAAAACCTATTTCAGTAAAATAATTATTATGGACTGTTTAACCATTGGATCATCTTCAAATTTTAAATCAAGGTTCCTAACCCACATATGTAACTTTTGACGGTTGGGATTATGAAAATAATGTTTGGAACGTGATAAATTAATTTTTCACTAAAGTAGAAAATTCTAGAATCTGGTCAGCTCGCCCAGGCGAATTTAGCAGGCACTTTTGCTCGCTTGGGGGAGTGGAGGCGGTGCTGAATATGTATTTAAGCTTCCAAGTCATGAAAATGGAGGATTTTGCCTCCCACAAACCTTCCCCAACCTCCCACCATCACCCTCCACCACCCAAGACCACCGGAGACCACCATGGACCGCTATTGCTTGCCACGAGACCACTATACGGAGAGGAACCCTTTAATTGGACCGGAATCTTCGAAACTCTTCTCTAAGTTTCGGTAGAGAACGGAGCTCCCAATCCTCCTTTCTTGGTTTCCTTGAGGTAATCTTGGTTTCTTTTGTCTTCTTCTAGCTAGTTTAAGCTTCTCTTAGTGTCTCTTGTGTTGTGGGTACCGTTGTTGGGAGTTTTACACTTCCTTTGAAAAACCCTTTGAAAATGAGATGTTGTAAAAGTCTCCTTTTTATGAAACTGATATCATTTCTATGATCCTTGTTGAACCCTGGTCACATTGGTGTGATCGAAATTTCAAAATGATGTCTTTTGATGTGGACTCTCAAAACACCATTTTAGCCTCTTTTTAAATTTGAGTGGGTATTTGACCCCGAATGCTAACGTTAGCCTTGTTTTTGAAATCTATACTAAATTATCTTCAATTTGGTATATAGAGCTCTACGTTTGGGCCAAAGCACGTGAACTTGAGAGATCCCAAAACAACGTTTCAAGGAGCTAATGGAAAGACATAGATAGGTAAGGGGAGTTTATTATTTGGTTATAGTTTTGATACCATAGTTGGGGGCCAGGGAGTCCAACTATGAGGATATTTGCCTGTCCCTGCTGTGTGCTGGTTTGTAAGAAAAACTGTGTTTTTAACTAATGGGATGCGATGTATTTACGATTGGTGTGTGTTTGTTCCTGTGTGTGCTCGTTTTCAAGAAAAATTGTGTTTTTAACTAATGGGATGCGGTGTATTTATTACTGATGTTGTAGATGACAGTGAAATTGAGATACCATGGAAATGATTGATGATGTTTACGTGATTTGTGATGATTTAGATGAGGTGATGCTTATATGATTGGTGATGTCTAAATGAAATAATGATCCAATGAAATATATGTTTATTGGGTTAATGATATTGTTATTGTGATGATTGGATTTTTGGGAAAAGTCTTAATTACAGAGGAGACTCTGCCCAAAATTTTATAATATGTTTTCCTATTTAATTCTTTATTAAATTTTTAAATGGGCATAAGAGTGTGTTTTCTATATTGTAGTTCTCCTCTTTAATTTAGAATTTTCCTAAAAAAATGTTAGTCTTGTGGTATGATGAATTGTGAATGTATGAAATATGGATTGTGGATGAGTAAGGTGATATTGATGTCATTGATAATGTTGAATTGAGATGTTATTGATGTGTTGGTGATGATTGAATGACTTAATGATGATGTACAAATGAAATAATGTTGATGATGTTGAAATGAGATGACTTTGATATGTATGATGATGATATTGAGATGATATGATGTTGAGGTTGATAATGACACTGATGAGAGATAATGTTAATGTGAACAATGTCATTTTGTGATGTTGATAGAGGACTATCTAAGGATCATGATGATGGAGGTCCATTCCAAGCCAAAGGTCTAGAAGGAGAGCTTGAAGCACTTCCTTTGGTGAGATTTGAAGGACCCATGACAAGGTCTAAAACCAAGCTTCTACAGGAAGAGATGATCAAGAGAATCATGGTTGGACTATTTAACAAGGACAAGGATGGAGGAATACACAAGGAGATGAATTGGAGCACCTTGAATATTGTAGGAGAGCTTGCTTCAGAATTCCTTTCGTAGCTTTCGTAATTTCGTAATTTTCGTAATGTCGTAATTTAGTAATTTCTTATTTGTGTAAATGGGTCTCAATGTGGACTTAAAATAGGCCCAAACTATGCATTTTTAGGTTTAAATCTATAAGTACTCAAATATTGATATTTCTAAGACACTTTTTGATTAATAGAAATTAAGCATTTGCTTGAATTGGGAGCTTAGCCTCTTGTTGGTTCTTGATTGAAACCAAATTGATTCTTATCAAGGAAGTTTTCCTTTGTGGCGAATCCTCCTCCGACTTATCGTTCCGTTTGTGGATCGTGGCATCATTCTTAGTCATTCCTTAATCTTCTCCATTTTTCTATTTGAGTTTTAAAGCACCATTCATGGAGTCTTGAAGCTTGCAATCCAGAAACGATCCAAACCAAGCATTCATGTCTTGGTAGTCATCATATGTGGATACATATGAATACCATGGGGGGTGTCTGATTGGATAACCTTGCGAGGGTGGGTTTACGAATTTTAAGCACCCTAAGAGAGAATGGGATTGTTTAAAATTCCAATCCCTAGCTATCCATAGTCAGTGCATTGATGGTACCTATGGTTGTATATTGTATATGTCCACGTAGGGTACATTGACCGGTTGGATAACCTTGCGAGGGTGGGTTTACAAATTTTAAGCATCCTAAAAGAGAATGTGATTGTTTAAAATTCTGGTCCCTATCTATCCATGGTCAGTGTATCGGTGATGTTGTGTATGTACATGGGGGTGCATGACTGGATATCCTTGTGAGGGTGGGCTTATGAATTTTAAGCATCCCAAGAGAGAAAGGGATTGTTAAAATTCCTGTCCCTATCTATCCATGGTCAGGCATTGATGGTGCCCATGTTCGTACTTCATATTTCATGGATGGAAATAGAATGGTGGCAGTAAGTACGGGGGTACTTGTAACACCCCAAAATTTCATAACTATGATATTTATGCAAGTCTTAGATTATAGGAAAAGTAATGGTTTATGAGCGAATTATTTGGGTAAAAGATTAATTAGAGACATTATAAACCTGCTTGAAGAAAACGACCATATCGCCCTTCCCATAAAATAGAAATTACAAGAATACCCCTAGGAAAATATTTACTAAAACGCCCCTGAACAATCTCAGAAATGACGAAGATGTCCCTAGGATGAAAATGACAATTTTGCCCCTGGATATTTTTAAGAATAACCAAAATACCCCTAGATATTTTGGTGAGATATTTTAGGAGGAAGTTCCATAAATACCCTTGAACAAATTGGATAATTACCATCACGTCCCGAGGGTGGTAAATTACCAAAATGCCCTTTAGACTAAAAATGACCAGATGACTGTAGAAATTCTATGGAGACCTGGAGAATGGATGAAATACTTTTAGATAACTAAATATTAACCTAGAAGGTGACAAGAAATCATCAAATTAAATTTCTAGGAATTTTGATAGATATTGTGAAAAAGAATCTAATCTAGGCCAACTCAAGCATCCAGAAAACACTAGAAAAAGGAGAGATACAATCTATAGAATTTTCTCTTGATTATGGGAGAAATAGATCTTTCTAATAAGTTAGTTTAGTAATTTTAATAATTCAAAGCAAAATGGACCAATAAGAATTAAGATAAAGCCACTTGGGGAAAAGTTTAAATAATATCCAAAAAATGTTACTAAGACTTAAGTTAGTCTCTAAATAATTGTAGAATTTTATTCCTAAGAAAACAATTGGAATTAGGCTTTCATAAATGATAAAAGCAAATTTATTCAAGTTAAAGATACATAATAAGTGAGGATAAAGCACAAATCTTCAAAAAATTAAGCTACTACACGTATTGGAAGAAAAATTGGTTAAGCTTGCCTCCAAACCAAGCATTGGCCGTATGATATCAAGAAAATGGAGAAGGATGTGGAAGTTGGACACTTGGAAGGTAGGATACCAATAGCCAATAGGAAAGGAATTAGTGGAAAGTTGTCATTAATGTCTTAAGACAATTCAAAGTGCAAAAAACCTATTAAATTCAAGGTACCATCCGTAGGACAAAAGCCAAATGAAACTCCCTACATAAAATGGAATAGCACGTGAAGAATGAAGCAAGGAGCAAGGAGGGCGGTGGAAAATTCAAGAACACACACACTTGGAAGCCAACAATTAGCTAGCCAATAAAAGAAAAGCATATGTAAAGTAAGCCATCATGACTTAGGATGGATATTTGTAGATTGTTTATAAGAGCAAAATGTAACTTCCTTATATAAATGAAGTGGGACCGTGAGACTTGGCTGAAAAAAGGAGAAAAAGTGAACGTGCAAAAGCTTTGTCCCTTTCAAACAAATTCCAAAACATTTTCAAAGCAAGCAAGGAAGTGGCCGTGTAATCACTCCTTGTATATTCTTTCATTTTAACCTTTCTATTACTTTCAAACGTATACCCTCACCCAAAAAGAAAACTCAAGATTATCAACCATAAAGTGCACGTGGGAATCAAGGAAAAGAGGGAGTAAGGGCTGTCCAAAGGTTGAGAACAAAACAAAGGTAAGGGAAGCTTATGATAAATAGAGTTTAAATATGCTAAGAGTCTTAATTTGCTTTACAATTAAGCCTTGCCTATTAAAAAATAGTAAGAATTGTCTCAAGGAATTAAATTGGTTAATAAATTTATTAATTTATAAAGTAATTTAAATTTAGTTTAATAGATGTTTAGTAGCATAAATAAATTAAATTTAGTTTAGTAAGTATTTGTTTAAGAGTTTTGGATCTTAGTATGAAATGATTTAAATAGTATTTGTATTTTACTAAAGTTATGTGGCTGATTACTATGTTATAATTCTTGAACATGTCTATTGAATTTTATGTTAAAGGAATGTTGGAATTTTGTGTATTATGTTAAACCATGATTAATCAATGCTTAAGTTTTAATAAATTATGACATGTTTTGAAAATTCATGGAATGGACTCTTGTTGTAAGACTTTGGGAAAATAAATCTATATATTGTTGTTCCATAAGTTTTTTTTAAATAGAGATTGACTGGACGCTGTATTAGTTTTATGTTGAACCTATGTTTATTGTGTTGGACAATAAAAAGATTAATATTAAATAAAGCTTTCTTTAAAGTATTTTATGTAAAGAAATATAAATGGTTCAAGTGTTGTGATGTTGAAACAAGTGTTTGTAGACATGTGAGTGTTCTATCAATTCTTGTAAAGTTCATGTGTTGCTTGATAGTTCTTGGAGCTTGATGAACTTTAAATGGTTGTATGATGTATGCTGTATGAGAAATAAGTTAAGTTGTGTATTATGTGGATATTGATAAATGTATTGTGATGTTCATATATTCTTGGGCTAAAGATGATTAAAAAGTTGTATGATTTAATAAGTGATGAAGATGTAAGACTTTTTTTTTGAGAAAGCTGTGAAGTTGAACCATGGCTATGTGCTTAGGTGTTGTATAAAGCCTTATGTGTTAGTTGGAAGAAGCTTTATGTGTTGATTAAATAAGCATAATCCATGAGTTGTTGAAGATGTTGAATCTTGAAGTATATCAGATGTAAGAGGAAAAATAATATTAAAAGAAGAAAAGATGAAATGAAATGAATCATTCATGCATTCTCATATGCATAGGCCTGGCGGGGGCATAAGACCGTGAAGTTGATGTTGTTGTTGTTGTCAGATAGCTAAACTGAGTCCACGCGTTCAAAGGTGTTATGAACTTGGGGGTAGTTGAGACAGGGAGGACCACACCACCATGACGATCACATAGGTGGAGGTGACTATCCTACGCGCCCCTGGGCTACCCCGACTGGTTGGATAAGTTTGTGCCACTGGGATGGGGCTATCTGACTGTGGCCACTGATGATAATTTAATAACCTGAGATCTCAGTCATGCATCATATAAAAAGATAAACATGCATTTTCCATGAATTTTATGATAACATGGTTATATGCTCTTTTTATTTAAACTGTATTTATCATAGACTTACCCTGTATTTTGTGTCTGTGGTTGACACCTGTGATGACCCCAATTTATTTGGGCGAGCAGATGAACTGTAGTAGCTGAGCATGGATGTTGGATTGAAGATATGCATGGATGATGTGATGAAGATGTTGTGATGCTTACTATTTTGTGGTTTTGATATGTATTTTGGACTGTACTATGGACTGTATTATTGAATTGTATTTATGATAATTAAACCGTGGTGAGAAAGAATTCGTTGAGGAAATGAACGATTGATTAAGTTTTGAAGCAAAGTTTGAAATAATTTTTCGTGAAATTTATAACTAAATTAATCCTGAAGCAAATAAAAACAAAGTTTTTCTTTAAAATCAACCAAACACGAGAGAGTAAAACGAGGCGTTACAGTACTAGGGGGTATCACTCTGTTTGGAACTCCCTTGTGACTCAGGGCTGATCACCATGGGGGGGAGCGACCAGTGCATGACAGGGTGACCTCGACGAGCTACTGCATCATTTTCCTGAGAGAGGCTATTTCCATGAGGATGATACCACATTGCATGCTAAGTGATGAGTCAGATGCATACATCATTCTGAACATGAGTGTTTGAGTTGTGGAATGCATTGAATGATTGTTTTGTTAAATGTGTAATGGAATGATGGGTTTTTCGAATGTGTATTGGACTGATGGACTTGTGGTAATGAAAGTGGTTATTAATGTTGTTTCATTTCCAATTGTTGTTATCTGATGCTTGTTGGTTTTATATAATAAACTCACCCTTACATTTGTTGTACCGTGTGGTTGGTACCTGTGATGATCACGAACTTTCGTTCGTGTGAGCAGATGAGCAGCAGTAGGTGACCTTGGAGGGAGATCTTCTTTTTGTTGAAGCCGCCAAGCCGATGTGATGATGTCGCATTTATTTTTGGAGAAAGAGTTGTGTTTTGTTAATCAACTCTTTCTAAGTTATTTCTTTGGCTATGTGTTAAATATGTAATTTCAGGTGCATATACATGTAAAACTAAAGGAAGTTCTAACATATGGATGACATGTATTGATTTATTATATATATGTACATATGTCTTTAATTATGTAATTGTAATATATGTATGATAATTGTATTATCGCGAAAAGTTTGCCATCATTTTCGTAATCAAATTAATAGAGTTTTTATTAAAATTGAGATTTGCACGATTAAGAGTTAGTGGTATCGTAGTGACAAGGCGGGTCGTTACACATTTCACAGGTTGAGCATAAATAACAAAAGTGTAGTGCATGATAGTGTAGTTCTAGATAATAGTATAGTGTATTCTGATTCTTCTATTTTTGAGTCTTTGGTTTCTAATTCTAAACATCTTGATTATGAAATTTTTGTTGATACAATGGCTGATAACAACCTAACTCTTAAGGAATTGGCTACACCTGATGTTGTTTATCAACCTTGGTGTATTCAATATCCTGATACTGAGGTTAGTTATGAGCTAAAATTTGGACTAATCCATTTGCTTCCAAAGTTTCATGGTCTTGCATGTTAAGATCCACACAAGCATATTAAGGAGTTTCATGTAGTGTTTTCCACCATGTGACCATATGACATTCATGAGGACTATGTGAAGATGAAGGCATTTCCATTCTCTCTAGATGGTGTGTGTAACATCCTGGGCGCTGACGAGGGTGGGGAGTGATCGCCGGTGCAATAAGGCACGGACAAGGAGCGGCTCCTGGCAGGCTTCCAGCGGAAGGGGTATATGAATAAATCGAATACACACCCGAACAAAAGGGATCCAGAGACTGTGCAGGTATGGGACTGTACAGTTGAGGATAACTTAAAGGATTTAATAGGTACTACCTATACCAACAAGGTGCATCTACTTTTCGGTAGCCCATAACTTAAGAACTCCACAGTTAAGCGTGCTTGACTTGGAGCAATTCTGGGATGGGTGACCTCCTGGGAAGTTTCTCAGGAAGTGTGTGAGTAAGGACAAAGCACACTGAAAAGTCTTGTGTTGGTATGTGGGGACAGTCGTTGATCCTACAAGTGGCCAGGTGTTACAGTGTGCCTAAGGACTGGTTGTACCTTCAACCAGATTCTATCAACACTTGGATAGATATGAAGAGAAGATTTTTGGAGAAAATCTTCCCTGCATCCAGAAAAGCATCCATCCGGAAAGAAATATGTGGTATAAGACAACTACCTGAAGAGACATTATATGAGTACTGGGAGAGATTCAACAAGCTATGTGCTACCTGTCCTCACCATCATATTAGTGAGCAATTATTGATCCAGTATTTTTATGAAGGCTTGATGTTAATGGACAAGAGTATGATAGATGCAGCCAGTGGAGGTGCTTTAATGGACAAGACTCCTCTTATTACAAGACAGTTGATTTCTAACATGGTAGCCAATTATCAAAAATTTGGTACTAGAGGCATTGCAACATCCAAGGCACTTGCAAATAAAGTTTCTGTTTCTATGGTTGCTAATAACCAAAGGTTGGATAAACTAACAGAATTGACATCCCTTGTGAGACAACTTGCCATTAGTCAACAACAGAATATGATGGCAGCCCATCAAGCAAGGCTGTGTGGTATCTGTTGTGCACTTGATCATCCAACACATGCATGTCCCACTCTCCAAGAAACAGAACAAGTTGCTGAAGTTTCAGCCATACAACTTGGACAACCATTCAAACCTCAACAACAACAATATAATCCTTACTCCAACACTTACAATCCTGGTTGGAGAGATCACCTAATTTGAGGTATGGTCCTGGTACACAACAACAACGACAGACACAACAATAGCAGTCATTCATACCTTAACAACAATATCAACCCTCCACCAACAAATACCTAGCTCCCACATTTAGACAACCACAATTCCAGTAGCTTGCACCTACACCTGCACAACCTATGCAGAGCAGTTCTGGACCTTACTTGAAGGACTTGATGAAGCAAATGGCAACCAGCAACATTCAATTTCAACAAAATGCCAGTGCCACCATCCAATACCTATAGACTCAGGTTAGACAGTTAGTTATAATTGTCAACTAGATGCAGTAGCAAGGTTTTGGCAACATTCCAGCACGACCAATTATTAATCCAAAGAATGTGAGTGTTATTACCTTGAGGAGTGGCACAGAATTTCCAAATACAAAAAATGTTGGGGCTAAAATTGATGCTGGTAAAAAAATTGATGAGGGTGCTAAAACAGATTCTGCACCAAAATAGATTTATCTACCTTTTCCTTCTAGATCCATTTCTACAAAGAAAGTGGAGCTTGATTCTAATCTGCTTGAGACTTTCAAGAGGGTGGAAGTCAACATTCCTCTCTTGGATGCCATCAATCAGATCCCAAAATATGCAAAGTTCTTGAAGGATTTGTGCACCCACAAAAGGAAGCTGAAGGGAAATGAGCAAGTGAAGATGGGCAAAAATGTTTTTGCACTTATACAATGCAAAATTATTGATGTCATTCCACTATCCACCTTGCCACAGAAGTGCAAAGATCCTGGCACTTTCACTGTCCCTTGCACCATTGGAGATTGTACTTTTATAGATGTCATGCTTGACCTTGGAGCCTCAATTAATGTCATGCCCACATCAGTTTATAGATCAATACATCTTGGTGATTTAAAACCCACTGGTGTTGTCATTCACTTAGCCAACATGATTGTTGTGCTTACACTTGGACTTATTGAAGATGTGCTCGTGCGAGTTAATGATTTGATTTTTCCAGCAGATTTTTACATTTTGGATATGGAGAATGAGTCTTCTAGCGATGGTCCCACATTGATCTTAGGGAGACCATTCTTCATGACAGCCAGGACCAAAATTGATGTGCATGCAAGAACTTTTTCCATGGAGTTTGGTGATGACGTTGTCCATTTCAACATTTTTTAGGCCATGAGACATCCTGTAGATGAGCATTTTGTCTTTCTTATTGTTATTGTTGATGTTGCAATAGATAGTATAGATATTTGTACAGATTTACTTTCTGAACTTTCTGATTTTTCTAATTTAGATCTTGGTTCTTGTAATTGTACTTGTGATGATTCTACTATTGTGTGTAGTACTTGTGTAGAGATTTCCTCCGCACTTCACTCTGATTGTGCTGCAGGTACAGATATGGGTTCTAATTCTCCTATCTCCCTTCCTTCAACTACCAATCTTTCCTTGCCTTCCACCATTCAGCCACCTTCCTTGAAGCTGAAGTCACTACCTGAGCACCTTAAATATGCATATTTAGATGATGCTCAGAAGCTTCCAAACATCATATCTAGCAGCCTATCACTTGAGCATGAAGAGAAGTTGCTCCATGTTTTGAGAGGCCACAAAAAGGTCATTGGATGGACATTTGTTGACCTTCTTGGAATAAATCCTTCCATTTTCATGCATTGGATATTCTTGGAGGATGATTCTAGACCGTTGAGGCAGCCACAAAGGAGGCTGAATCACACTATTCTTGATGTGGTGAAGAAAGAAGTGATGAAGTTACAAGCTGCAGGGATCATCTATCCCATTTCAGATAGCACTTGGGTTTCACCTGTCCAAGTGGTCCCTAAGAAGTCGAATATCATTGTTATGAAAAACCAGGATAATGAGGTGATTCTGACTAGAGTAGTCAACAGTTGGCGAGTTTGCATTAACTACAAGAGACTTAACCTGTAACATCTCAAAAATTTAAATATGTTAATTAGAAATAAAAAGAGAAATTACAAAAATCTTTGAAGGAGAATGACCATATTACCCTTTACTTTGATGTGAGAATTACCATACTACCCTTGAAGTAGATATTACAATAATACCCTTGGAGTGAAAATTACAATGATACCCTTGGATGTTTTGGTTAAATATTTTGGAGAAACTTGGAGAAGAGAAGAAAGTGAGGTAAGCGTGATGTCACCCTTGAAGAAGAAATTGCAGTAATACCCTTGAAATGACAAATTACCAAAATACCCTTAGTAATAGACAAACATCACAAGAAAACTAGGAGTACCTAGACTGGCCAAAAATTTATGATTAGGTAAGCCAAAAAATAAGTCTATAAATTTTACTACTCAATATAATAAATGCAAGCAAATAAACCTTATAGTAAAAATGAAAGAAAATCGCATGAATATCTAAAGTTATCATGAGCTATAGTTTTAGACCATGTGATAATATAATGAGGAAAATTATCACATGAGAAACACCTATGATGGTAGTTTGATACAAGAAGGATAGGATAGAAACTAATGGATTCAAGTGCCAAGTTTAGAAGTGCTTAGAATATATTTAGTTATGATTAGTTAATTTAAGAAAAGAAACCAATCCTAGGTGTGTAGTATTTTGGGCAAAGGCTTAAGACTTTAAATGAATGACACATTAGTAGCTATCACCTTAATTGAAAAGCACATGAAGTAAAATGGTATAAATTAAAAGAGACAAAACTTAAAGGAATAGCATATTTAAGGAAGCCACATGTAAGTGTAATAAAGAGAATAAATACTAAACTATAGGTTCAATCGTGCAAGTGTGTGTGTGTGTGTGTCCATGAATGCATGAATCATAAGGTGAATGCATGCCTTGTGTGAATAAACAAAAGAAGACCAGCCTCGTTAGCAAGCTTCCACGTGAACACCTAGCAATTATGAAAGGAATCTTTGCTTTTTGCTTAGTAAGCATGCATTTAATGCATAAGATTAAAACATCTTCATGGCATAATGACTTAGTTACATTAAAACCAAACTCAGGACTAACTAGACTTCCATCCTAACTAAATTTTTTTCTATAAATACTCCCTTGGAATTAAAATTCTGCACAACTAATGCTATGTCTTTCAAAACTCATGGCCAACTCTCTTTATTTTTCTCTCTTCACTTTGCTTTCACTCTTCTTATTTCTTTCTTGACTCTAACTGTAGTCCTTCACCTCCATTTCATTCTTTTCTTCATTCCAAACCCTTAAATACAAGATAAAACTTTCATTTTCTTCAAGACCTTGAGGTGCAGCCAAGTACTTGGAATGGTTGGAAGAATTGGAAGCAAATTTGCTTAAGATAAGTGTAGGTTTAGGTTTATTTATCACTTGATTCTTGAGATTATTCGAATGGTTTTGAGCTGAATTTTGGACTATTTTTAAAATTCTATATCTCCCTCTGTACTTAACCAAACAAGGTGTTTGACTACAAATTTTAAAGCTTAATATGTCCTCTATGTTGTCCTAAAATATGGGCCCAAAATGAGCTGTCAATCATGCTCAGAATTTATTTGAAACCAAGATGTTCGAAACTGTCCACACCCAAATAACTACTACCACCCATTTTAAAAAATTTATATCTATCTCATTTCTTACTCAAATTAGGTTTATGATATATGGAATTAAATATCTAGATGAGAACTATAACATATCAAAAAATTATCCAAATCTGGATTGTTTACTGCTTGTAGTCGTGAAGACAATAAGAGATGTTAGTGTCTTATTTTGAGCCTGCTAGCAGATTTGGAGTCTTATTTTTAGCATACTATATCTATAGTTTTAGAACTCCAATTGAGGCATGTGATACCTTTTTAGAAATCTTAGGAAGTCTAGTTTAGTATACTAAAATATGGGAATTTAATGACTTGTAGATCAGCACAAATTATAGGAAGAATCGAATTATATGTGGTGAGAAATCTTGTTGTTATGATGTTATTGAAAAGTGTTTTTGTATGATGATGAAATCGTGATGTTTTGTGGCATAATTGCATGATAAGAGTTATGTAGCTTTGCATGTCATTGTGCATGTCATATGCATTAAGAAAGATAAAAAGACCTACCTAGGGGTGAAGTAGCCACGCTATTAGCGTGGCCATCCACGCGAGTAGCGCCATGATATCAAACTCAAGCATTCAATTCAAATGACCCACGCGATTAGCGTGGGACACCATGCTATTAGCGCCAGAGTTCTAGAATAGCTTAATCAATTCACACACCCCATGCGATTAGCGTGGAACTCTGCGCTAGTCGCGCCACAAGCTCGATATTTCCTGATTTAAAAGATTTGATATTGATTTAGCTTGGGGAACAATTCCTTGTTACCAAAATTAAACCTAGAACGTATGGGGGATAAAAACCTCTGGGTCACAAAGAAGGGCTTTTCCCTGGACCTTTTGAAGATTTTCTGCAGAAGAAGCCATTGAAGAACCTTTGGAGAAGATTGGAATCATTAGGGAACTACAGAATAGCAACTCTGTGTAATTTCTTCTTTTCCTCTGGTAATTCCTCTCTAGAAACATGCTAGTTGTGGGAGTAATGTCAGTTCTGCGTATGCTTGGCTAAATTCTTGTATTGTGGTTGAAGCAAGAACCTCTGTGAACTCCTCTATTCTGTTCTTGGCTAAATTCTTGTGTATGATTGGTTTTAATGAGAATTATCATAATTGCTTTGTTTTATTCTGTTCTTTATTGCATTGTTCTTAATTGGGACTGGCCATTCTATTAAGATGCTTAGGGTTAGAATTCACAATAAGGATATTGAGATTCTAGTTTCTGAAATGAGTAAAACAACAATTTATACATTACCTAGGGATAGGAATGTGTAGTTGCAGTAAATTCAGGATGTATTTGTTAAATGCTTGGTTTAAGAAGGAATCACTAAGGGATTAAGGTTTTTAATTTCACCAAAGGGTTAAATTACTAAGGGATTAGGATTTAGCTAATCATGTGAGAATACATCAGCTGACCAATTAGAAATAATTCAAGTTAATAATCAATTGAAGTATAGAAGGTAGGTATCATAGGGGAATGCGCTTTAACCACAATTATCTCTCAACACTGCAGTAAAATCATTTTAACCTTAGTTTACATTCTCGTTAAATTTTTGTTATTTCATCTATGTTACGTAATTACAAACTCAACCAATTCTCTCAACTTAATATTTGCCTTCCAATTTCTACGACATTAAGTTACAATAAAATTACATTCAATCCCTGTGGAGACGATACTTGACTTACTCACTTTATTACTTGAAATGAACGGTACACTTGCCGATTTCACAACACACGCTAAGCGAGATGTCCAAATATGTTATTTTGCAAATCCCAATGGTAACAATATGCAGAATTGGGTTGTGAACTTACCTTTGAGTTTTAAAGGTGATCCAACGGTTAACGAGTCCAAGATGCTTTACCGAAACAATTTTTGGGTCAAACTTGAAATCACACATTTTCAACACAAATCAAACAAACTCTACATAACCTAACATCCACACCAAGCAGTTGCACAAGGATAACTCATACAACACTTCAACTAATTCAAGTTAATCAAATAATCAAATAACACAAGAAACACATCAAACATCTATTTTCAGCTATCAAAATTTCAAAGTGTTACAAGATTTCACAAACATAACCAGCCATTGTTTCAACAACCTATCAATACTTGTTAACTCCTTGGCAAGCATACCAAGTCGTGCAAATAGTATAAAATGGAAGTCCAAGTATCGTATCCATAGAGACTCACATAATGCCTTACAAATAACAACATTCACTAACTATGGTTATAGAAAATACAATGATTTTTATTGGATTGTAGAAATGCAAATAATTATAGCATAAATAATAATAAAAAATTGCATTTTTATGAACACAAAGTGCAATAAAAAGAAGTAAAATAACAAAGAATAAAAGAATTGGGATTGATTTCACTAAACCACCACCTCATGCATACAAAGATCACTCTTCTAGTTCAAAGCAAATCATTATCATCAATTCACAAAAATACTAAAACCCCTATTCCTCAAATGAAAAGAATCTAGGCTCCTTGATTAAACTCTAAATACCTTGACTAGTCTAACCAAGTGACCTGCTTTAAGAACAAGAGTTAAAAGATGACTAACAACAAGCCTTACTCCATCCCTAGATGCAAAACCCATTAGGTGTTCCTCTTCATTTCTAAGTTCAACATCATTTTCCAATGACAATTCAAAACACAACATCAAGCAAAGGGTGATCAAGCCAAAGCAATTAATGCATAGAAGAAAATACTTATTAATGAACAATAAAAATAGATTAATAATCAAAATGTAAACATAAGAATGGGTTTAGTTACATCAACCTCCATAATGGGTAAATCTAACTACATAACTACAAGAAGAAAAGAAGAAAATTGATGAAAGATATGATAAGAAATGGTAGTGAAGCCATAGAGAGCAAGGGAGAGAGATTCCTAGCCTCCACCCTAAACCCTAAATACTTTCCCTAACCAAATCTGCCTTCAATTAACATCCTTAAAACTTAAATAGGACCAAACGTGCTACACTGTCGTTTCTGTATAACCACCTGCATGGTTAGCCCAGCATGTCGGCAATGACACCAATTTTGATGATGACTATTGAATCATTACAAAACAAATAAAACTAGGATAATTTTGCAGTACAGGAATAACCTAGGTCAACTCAAAGATACGATTCACTTTGGTTCCGATCTCAATCCACTTATAAAAAGGGGGAATTTCATCAAACAATTTGCATACAATAAACAAAAATTGAAGAAACACACAAACATAAATGTAGAAAATGCAAAAACAGACAAAATTAATAGAAGATGTTGTGAAACGAAATCAAGAACATAAATCCAATTCACCAAATCAAGCAATTCAAATTATCATAGTTCTTCAGAAAATGATCATATTATAAAGGTTCATTCAATGTCATTGGAAGTAGTTCAATCGAATTAACTCCTAAAACAATAGAAATCACAAATCAAATTGAAATATCATCCAAACAATATGTGATTAAAATTTGAAATTAGGAAATAAATCCATAACCTAATCCATTTTCAATCCTAAGAACATTCATAATCATGAAAATTGAAAATAGGATTGAAGAAGAAGATGAACATTCACACAAAAATTGAAATACCAAATCAGAACTTAAATTCTCCTTGTTTGATCTGGATCTTTCGATTGATTGATTGTTTAGCCTTCTATGATCATCATCAGTGGAAGAGTCACGAAATTTGTGTAAGAAAATACAATAACAAATATGAAAGGAAGAAGAAAAATAAAGATTAATGATGAACAATTGAGAGAAATAAAAAAGAAAAAAGTTTGATCTAAAAACTTGTACAAGAAGTTTCAAAAATCTGTTTGTACAAAATGAAGTAACTAACTAACTAAATAATTAACTGACTACACTAATATATAGTGACTGAATTAGTAGGAAATGATGGGCCCTGAAATTCCGATCACGCCAATGTGACCGGGGTTTAGCAAAGGTCACAAAAATGAAATCAATATTATAAAAAGGAAACTTTTACAACATCTCATTTTCAAAAGTTTTTTGAAGGAAATGTAAAACATCCAATAACGGTACCCAAATCACAAGAGATACTAAGAGAGGCTTAAAATAACTAGCAGAAGACAAGGAAATCATGGTTACCTTGAAGAAACCATGAAAGGAGGGTTGAGAGATCCGTTATCTACCGAATCCTCGAGGTAAGTTTTGAAGATTTCGCTCTTCTTAAAGTGTTTCTTTCTAAGCGGTGGTTCAGCGGCAAGCAACGGTAGCTCGTGGCAGTCACCGGTGGTTGTGGGTGGTGGAGGAGAAGGGTTAGGGCTTTGGGTGAGGGTTTTGGGAAGAGAGAGAGAGAGAGAGAAACAAGTTTTCTCGCACTAATGGACATATTTATAATCTGCAGATCTCACTAGGCGAAATTCCACTTTTGGCCCTGAGCGCGACATTTCGCATTTAGCGCGCTGGTCACGCTAAGTGAGTTTTCCAAAGATGTTATTTCACAAATCCCAACGATCAAAACATGAAGACGTGGGTTGCGAATCTGCAGTCCATGTTTGAAGGCGAGCTAATGGTTAATGAGTTTGAGATCGTGGTTTTACCGAAACAAGTTTTGGGTCAAACTTGAAATCACACATTTCCAGCACAGATCAATCAAACTCTACATAACCTAACATCCACACCAAGCAGTTGCATAAGGATAATTTACACCACACTTCACCTAATCCAAATTAATCAAATAACACAAGAACTACATCAAATATTTATTTTTAGTTATCGAAATTTCAAGGTAGTACAATGTACCCTAAGTGTGTGGTCAACTTCAGTCTTCTGATGTGCCCTCTATATTTTTGGAATCATATGGAATTCATGAAGTTGTACTCGAGTTGCATTCTAAAACATTCAAAACTCATTTCTAAAGTTTAGTTATTCAAAGTCAGATGTTTCATTATTCTAATATAAACTTTGGTACAACTTTATTCTCATTCTAGACGTTCTTCATGTAGCTTTCAATAAGTTTTCTATGTAAAGTCTTGTTATTCAATGCTTTGCCAAAAACCAAGTACTCGAAGGGAAACATTCTTCATCATATAGATGGGTTTCAGGAAATCTTCTTAGTTCTCAACTCTTGACAATTGTTCTGAGACAACCTTTCAAAGCACTTCAAAATGAATGAACATATATACTTCTTAAGACATTTAACACTGAAACACTTAAGTAGAAGTTAGCTAACACTTAAACCCAACATCTTTTCAATTTGCATTGCTAATGGTTTGTCATAATTAAAACTAGGGATGTGGATTTGACAATAGTTTCCATTTTCCTGCCTTAATTTCTTGTTCTTGTGGTATATTTTTCCACTCAAAAAAAAAAACCCACTTGTGCCCACCTAAAATTATTGAAAAAATTTGATGCTATTATCAATAATTTTTTTAATCATTCTCTCTAAATTAAATTTCCATATTTTTATCACTATTTCTAAATTAAATTTAATATATTTTTAAAAATTATCAAAACCAATTTTATTCATTACAAACCTAAAATATAATTTATGTTTTTAAAAATATTTATTATTAAAATTTAATTATGTGAAAAATTATAAATTTATATTATGAATTGGATAAACTAAAAGGTAAAACAAAAAGCCTTAAACGCAATTTTAGTCCTCTAATTTTGTTTAATCCGCAATTTTAGTTCATCCATTTAAAATAGAGAAATTTAGTCTCCCTTTTTTAAAAAATAAGTGATTATATTCTCCCTATTTTAAAATAAAGATATTTAATCTTTCTATTTTAAAAAATTCTCTATATTTGTCTAACTTTTAATTTTGTTTATGTTTTATTTCTTTTATCTAGATTTAATTGAATCTTAGACTTAACATATTTATTTAAGGTAACATAAAAAATAATTTAATTAATTATAATGTAAGAAATAAGAAATAAAACAAAAAATAATGAACCAAAATTGTGAATTTTTTAAAAGATAAAAACCAAAATTTTAGATTTTTTCTATTTTAAAATAACAGACAAAATTTATGAATTTCCTAAGAAAATTAAATATATATTTTTTAAGTTAGAAGAATTAAAATTGCGATTGAACAAGAAAAATAAAATTATATTTAACCCATATAAAAAGAAAAAAAAAAAGCGACAAAAGAAGCTGAATGACGAGTGTGACAAAAACGCATACTTCCATTCCATCATGTAACGAAGCGAATCAGATCAAAGGTAATGAAACAAGATAAAGCGGCGAGGAATGATGATTGATAAGAACGAAATGATACCTTGAAATTTGCGACATCGAATTTATCCAAACCCTAAGCATCTGGTCGTCGTTGTCATCATCCATCCGTTTCCATGCCATGGAAGTTACTCCTCTCTCTTCCCCTTCTCTAATTCATCGTCTCCATCTCCGTTAGTCTCAACTTCCCTTCTTTTTATCTCTAACACTTCACTTTGTTTTTTTATTTTATTTTATTTTTTACTTATTTGCTTCCCTTCTTTTCTCTTGTAGGTCACAAAGAAGCGAGATTCTTGGCGGTGGCTTCTACCCTTTACGTAATTCTTCATCATTCTTTCTTGTATTTGTTTATATTGTTTGTATGTATGTGTTTTTTTTTTAATCGACAAAGGTTATTAGTTTTTTTTGTTATTGGAGGGACCTCTCCCTTTCCTCCCTTTTCCCTTCACCACTAAGTCAACCTTATAAACCCATCACCACTAAGTCAACCTTATAACCCATGTATGTTTGGTTTTGGTTCCCTTTGATTGAATCCCATTCATATTGCAGTTGTGTACTCATAGAGGAACAACCACTTATAAACACCCAATTTTGAGGACTTCACACAATGGTGAGTGCCTGCGCCTCTCTCATTTGCATTCTTAATAATATCTTGAATTAATGTAATTTTGTTGTTTATTTTTTATTTCTTTTTGTTTGTTTGTTCTTGATACATGGTTGAGGGTGTAAAGATTAGTATTTAGTACATTTGGTAAATGGGTGATTGTAATTTTATTTATTTAATATTTGTCTTGACTTCCTTTTCCTTTATAGCTTCTCAATGTAGCTTGCAAGCAATCTCCAAGAAGCATGAAAATGTGGCATGTTTATCTGTTAGTCCTAAATTGCATGTTCAGAATAAGTTCCCCATAGATGTAGTTGTAAGATCTGAACTTACTGCTGCTGGGTCTGCTGGAGATGGCTATTTGCTACCTGGTATGCATAAGACGTTCTATTTGTTTAGATTATGGGATTTATGTATGAGCTGAGATGCCAATTTAATTCTTCATGTGTGGATCTTTGCTCAATTGCAGAGCTGAAAGTGGAATCTAAAGTCAGGGGAGTTTGTTTTTATGTTGTCACTGCCTTTTCTGCCATATTTCTTTTTATGATGATGCTGGTTGGGCATCCATCAGTGCTCGTGTTTGATCGCTACCGAAGAAAGTTCCATCAATTTATTGCCAAAGTATGGGCTGCACTTACTGTAGCGCCATTTTACAAAATCAAATTTGAGGGATTGGAGAATCTGCCACCTCCAGATACTCCTGCTGTGTATGTTTCAAATCATCAGAGTTTTCTAGACATATATACTCTTCTTACTTTAGGAAGAAGCTTTAAGTTCATAAGCAAGACTGGGATATTCCTCTTTCCAATAATTGGGTGGGCGATGTTTCTTTTGGGCGTCATCCCTTTGAAGCGCATGGACAGCCGAAGTCAGCTGGTATTCCTTCACTATTATTATTATTACAATTAATTTTAACTAGTTCTTAATAAGAAGTCGGTGTTTTTTGTGAAATTATTTTCCCCCTTTGGATTAAATGATACCAATAACCTTGAAGTCATGGTTTTGTTTGCTTCTTAACATATAGGACTGTCTTAAACGATGCATGGATCTTATCAAGAAAGGAGCCTCTGTTTTTTTCTTTCCAGAGGGAACACGCAGTAAAGATGGAAGACTAGGCACATTCAAGGTGAGTTTTTGTCAAAAATTCTGTAACCATTATCATCTTTATAGATAATTATGATTTAAGAAGCAAACTGATAAACACTTGGATCCAAGTTAGATAGGAAAGGATCCCGGATTGGAGGTTGTTGATTATTAGGAGTGTATGTGATAAAAGCAAATAATTGATTTTGTATTAGCAATGTTGTATTAGAAAGCAGTTTTGTATTATAAACTGTACGCATAATAGCTTTGGTAATAGCTTGAGTAATTAGGAAGTGTGTAGTTATTTACCGTATATGGACCGAGAATGCTCTTTGTAGGACACTTTTGTCTCTAGGACAGCGAGTGTATTGTGTTGTGTGTGATTTCTGTGTTCAATTTTATATTTTATTCATTTATCGATTCGTGTTCTACCATTTTGGTCTGACCTGAATCGAAAAGAGGAGTTCTGTGGCCAGTGAATTCATCATTTCGGTACAACTAAGGTGATTGAGAGTCTGGATTTGTTTGAGGAAAACTTGAAGGCTGGAAGCTAAAATTGATGCTAGCAGGGAAGAAAAGATAGGACATTAAGGAAATTTCCATTATTGAGAGGCTTTTGAGTCACTGTAAGAATGTTTCTCTGGTTTGTACTATGAATTCCTTTAGCTTGTGCTCCCACAAAAGTTGAAGCACACTTCGATCTGTGTGGCATTGTCCTTCACCAATTTGAGAACAACTAAAACACTTTATAATTTCCACTGTCACAGACAAGGCCAAAATGAAAATGAGTCTCAAAACAAAAGCGGCAAAAAAAAAAAAAAGTAGAAGAAATGACATGGCATATGCAATTTCAGCTACAGAGAGAGATGGACAGGCTCTGTAGAAGCAAACTTTGGTTGTGCTTTTTTTATTATTATAATTATAATATTATAATATTTAAAGGGTAAAGTTTTATGCTTCGTAATTTAGCCAATTTCTTTTCCTTCTCTTTTTACTCTAACCAGACAATTAAAAAGAAATTATTTTTTTCCTTTTGTAATTCCATCAATCCAAACAATACATAAGAGTAACTGAAGCACCTTTGGCTTAGGAAAATTTTAAGATAGCGTTGTTGCAAGGTTTGGAGGGAGAAATGTTGAAAATCCTTATGCAAATATGAAAGATTTGAAGCAAACAGGGACTGTTGATTACTGTATAGAAGCTTTTATATTCTTGTCTTCGTAATAGGAAATTGCTAGAGGTCTAATACTTGGGTTATTTTGTAGAAGACTTGTTACAACTTAACATTAAACGGAAACTGCATACTTTGAAACCTCAATCTCAGCTTCAGGGCATGCAATTTCCCAGGGATATAGAGCAAAATATTTCTGATCTGCCTGCATTTGTTGGTAGTTATGTGTGGCAAAATGGTGGTAGCAGTTTCAGCACTACAAGGAGGCCATTGAAGAGCAGCATCAGCATTGGAGGAAGCGAACTGGGACCTACTATTGTTTCAAGTTCTGTAAGTGTCTCATTCTAAGGGATCAGCAATTTGGATGGAGGAAAAAATTCAGAAATTTGAAGTGGGTTATCCAGAAATGCACATAACAAAAAATTTCTTTGAAGTTCAGAATCTTCTGGGAAAAATATGGATGGAGATAGGTTTAATTTTGGCATGAAAAACATTTGCCTGTGCCATGTAACATACCAAGAATTGATAGAAAGGAAAACCAAGGGTTTATGCTTTAGTGTGGAGAAGAGAAACAATTATGATTTCTTAATTCTAGTTCTGGGAGATAATGAAGCCCTAAATGATGATGGAAAAGTAATTGATATTGAAGTGGATAAATATAATGGGGAAGAACTCTGTTACGGATAGGTCATTCAAATATTTAAATGTTGCAACCACCAAAAGATAGAAGATAAACAGAAGATATAATCACAACCAATGCCGTTCATATATTAGATAATCTGAATATCTTTACAAAAGATAATGGGCCTCAACAATATCTTTCCAGGATCCAAGTATCATCTTATAAATACAGCTTCATTCATGGTGAAAGGTACACAACAATTCTGACTCTCTCTTTTCCTTTTACACTGCACACACAGCACACCACTTGTGTTGTTTCCGGCAGTGATCATCTTCCTGGGGGTGCTTCATCTCCATAGGCATCTTCAGAGAGGGAGAGTTTGATCCCATAGCAAATTCCAGTAAACTTTGCTGGGTACATTCTGTTTCTCATGAGCAGAACAGTGGCGCCGTCTGTGGGGACGATAAATTTCGAATCCCACCAATTCACAATGGTTAACACTAGAAGCCATCAGATCGCTGGACATGAGGCACCACCACCCCGAAATGCGAATCTGGAGAACGTGGTAGCAGAAGACGCGGCGTCCCATACCGCTTCCTCTCCAGCGATACTACCAGCTCGTATTCCCCCATCAAATGCCGAGGTAGAATTAGACAACAATCAGCGTTTCATCCACAATGCGTTGAACTCTATTTTATCTCGGTTAGAGAACTTGGAGAAACGTTACGAGCTTCAACGATAGGAGGATGCTCAGAACTTGTCCAAACAGCCGGGTTCTAATATTGAGCGACCAACGACAACGCACAACGAGCAACCGAATTCAGTAGAAAGAAGGGATGAAACCAATAACTCGGCACCCACAGCTGAGGCTGGTAATAGGAAAACAGCCAATCAATCCGAACGGGTCAGACCCTATTCACGCAAGGAAGGACCTCGGCCTGCTTTGTCAGCCTGAATCCCAGAGCACGCCGTTGTTGACAGGACAGCAAGGGAAATTATACGTCGGCCCAAACGAGAAGACGAGACATATCAGAGGAAATACCGCCGAGGTCATCAGAATAATAGCCCATTCATCGACGAGATAGTAGAAGCCCAATTCTTGGAGGATTTCGATAGTTCTTTTTTATCCAAATACGATGGGAGCCAAGATCCCCGGGTGCATATAGACGAATTCGATATGCAAATGTGTGTCTGAGGTATCGACGAGCCTATAATTTCTCGGATTTTTGCTACTACTCTGACTGGAGCCGCTCAAGCTTGGTTTCATACGTTGCCGCCACAGTCTATCCGAAATTTTGAAGATTTTGGACAGAAGTTCTTGTTGAATTTTGCAACAAGCAAGAAGCAGCCCAAATCCGAGTTCATATTAGGGAAAATACGCCAGAAGCCCGGAGAAACATTACAGAGCTATATGGACCGATTCAAAGAAGCCGCCTTGCAAGTACAGGGTTTGGAGGAAAAGGTCCATGTACATCTCATCTCGGCCGGGCCCAATGGGTCATCCCGTCTCGCCAAATCCATTTACAAAGATCCTGTAAAAACTTTAAATGAGTTTATGATCCGATCCAAGAAATATTTGGAGTTGGAACAGATGGAAATCGCTAACTCGGCCCCGAGGGAGAATAAGAAACTGACATCACCGAGGAACCGACGTCATGAGAATGCACAATCCAATCGGCAACCATCAAATTTTCTCGCTAACCGATCTCCAAGAAACTTCCAAGACCCGAACCTCAGGCCCAAAAAGTTCGAGTGGAAATTTGACAAGTATGCTCCACTGAATGCTTCACGAGGCCAAATATGGAAGGAAGTTGCATTTACAGAGATGAGGAAAGTCGAACGTCCTCGTCCGATAATGAGAAAAGAAGGATTAGATTATTCCCGATATTGTGATTTTCACAATGGGCCGGGTCATACGACTGACCAGTGCCGGGAACTTCGTGATGCGATAGAGCAATTTGTCCGCGAAGGTAAACTTCGGCAATATGTTATCCGGACCCAAGGGCACCAAGGAAAAAGAAAAAGTCAGCAGGAGAATAAAGACCAAGATGAGAAGAAAACTAAAAAGGACGAATTCCCAGAACCCGAATTCGAATGTAATGTGATTTCGGTAGGCATGGGAGGTAGAGGCGACACCGCCAGTCAGCGAAAGAAATATCTCAAGGAAGTATGTCGGTAAGAGATCAACCCAAATTCAAAGAAAGCAAGAAAACTGCACCACCGCTAATCTATTTCACAGAGGACGATATGAAAGGCGTAGTGCCCGGACACGAAGACGGTCTTGTCATAACCGGGACCGTGGCAAATTTCCGAGTTAAGAGAATATTTGTCGATAATGGCAGCTCAACCGATATTCTCAATTTAAGTGCGTTCAAAAAGATGAATTTGAGTGAAGATGACTTAAAGTCGTGCCAAACTATGTTAATCGATTTTAATGGAGGAGGCACCGGTCTGAAAGGCGCAATCGACCTCCAACTCACGTTGGGAACAAAAGAAGGGTTCAAAACAGGCCGAGTCACATTTACCGTAGGCGAGTTCACCTCACTATACAATATCATATTAGGCAGGCCAACACTTCATAAATGGGATATATTAATGTCCACCAAGCACCAGAAGATGAAGATGATCGGACACTTTTGCCGAGTTATTACGATTTGCGGCGATCAGAAGGAGTCTCGACAATGTTATTTCAATACAATCCAAGAAACGGAGGGTGGCCCATCTTCTCCACCTCGGATTCGGCAGGGAGATCCCTCGGACCAACAAATAGAAAGACCGGCATCTCGCAAGCCGGTTAATCTTGTGGAGTTGGATATGCGAGATGTTGAAGAATGGAGATCGGAACCAGTAGATGAATTGAAAGATGTTCAGATCGGAGGATCTCCAGATCAAATTACAAAAATAGGCGCACAGAATAATTTAGAAATCAAAGGCAAGCTAATCCAATGCCTTAGAGAAAACCAGGACGTGTTCGCTTGGAAAGCATCCGAGATTCCTGGAATTGACCCCACATTCTGCTGTCATAAGCTAGCCATGTACCCTAACTCCAAACCTGTGGCTCAGAAAAATAGGAAGCTTGGCCCGGACAGAAGGCAGGCATTAGAGAAACACATCAAGGAATTACTAGAGGCCAGGTTCATAAGAGAAATACAATACACCACTTGGCTCTCTAATGTGGTGATGGTGAAAAAGTCCAATGGGAAATGGCAAGTTTGTGTTGATTACACAGATTTGAACAAGCTTTGTCCAAAGGATTCTTATCCAATGCCGAGTATCGACCAGCTAGTAGATAATTCCGCCGGATTTCAGTCGTTATCTGTCATGGATGCGTACTCCGGATATAATCAGATACCGATGTACCCGGGAGATCGAGAAAAGACAGCATTCCGAGGTACTGAAGCAAATTACTATTACGAGGTGATGCCATTTGGATTGAAGAATGCAGGAGCTACTTATCAACGAATGATGAATAAGGTCTTCACTGATCAACTCGGACGCAATATCGAAGTATATATCGACGACATGATTGTTAAAACAGGTAAAAAAGGAGACCACATCCAAGATCTGGAGGAAACATTCTGCAAGCTAAGACAGCACAGTATCCGTTTGAATCCCCTGAAATGTGCTTTTGGGGTGAAAGCCGGGAAATTCTTAAGGTTCATGTTAACACACCGAGGAATAGAGGCAAACCCGGATAAATGCAAAGCCATACTCGACATGCAATTTCCTACTGATAAACGAGAAATCCAACAATTAACAGGAAGGATGGCGACCTTGACACGGTTCCTCCCAAAAGCCGCAGAAAAGGCCCTACCATTCTTTAAGTTATTAAAAAAGGAAGCCAAGATAGGATGGAATCAGGCATGCGAAGAGGCATTTCAGGAAATAAAAAGATGTCTGGCCTCACCCCCAGTTCTCTCGAAGCCGGAGCATGGAGAAACTCTCATCCTGTACCTTGCAGTAGGGGAAGAAGCCATAAGCGCAGTTTTGGTCCGAGAAGTGGATAAGTGTCAATTGCCAATATACTTTGTAAGCCGAGCTCTCAAGAACTCGGAGCTGCGTTACCAAAAGCTCGAAAAAGTGGCTTTCGCTTTACTCATCACGGCTAAGAGACTGCATCCATATTTCCAAACCCACACCATAGTGGTAAGAACAAATCAGCCTATCCGACAGGTACTACACAAGCCGGATTTAGTAGGGAGGATGATGAATTGGGCCATTCAATTATCCGAGTTCGACATCAAATATGAAGCTCGCAATGCAATCAAATCTCAAGCTTTGGCCGACTTCATAGTAGAATTGACCCCGGCATTTTCCACCCAGTCAACAAATAATGTGTGGAAAGTGTATGTTGATGGGTCATCTAATTCTAAAGGAAGCGGAGCCGGGATCATTGTTGAAAATCCCGAGGGAGTATCACTCGAGCAATCACTACAGCTCAATTTTCTGACATCTAACAATCAAGCAGAATATGAAGCACTGATCGCCGGGTTAAACCAGGCCAGAGAACAGGGAGCACTAAAAGTGAATGTCTTTACTGATTCACAATTGGTCTCAGCACAAATTGAAGGGCGGTATCAAACCAAAGGCCCTCTGTTAGCAAAATATCTTGCTAAAGTTAAAGAAATAATAGCCGAATTCGATGAATTCACCATAGCCCATATTCCAAGAGAAGAAAATACCCGAACCGACATATTATCGAAGCTAGCAAGTACGAAAGGAACAGGTAATCACAGAACAGTCATCCAACAGGAACTCGCACAACCTGCATGCATTATGGTGGTCTTAATAGCCGAAGATTGGCGGAGGCCGATCATAAACTATTTGGAACAAGGGATAGTGCCGGATGACAAAATAGAAGCAAAAAGGCTAACCCGAGATGCTTCAATGTACACAATTGTTGATGGTGAGCTATACTGATGTGTTGCAAACACATCCTAATTATAGCTTAGTTTTAGGTCATATTTGCATTGAATAGTTAGGAAATAGCTTTAGAAATTAGGCATAATTAATATTTCATGTTACGTAAGGCATTTTAATACCAATTGAGCAATTGCAGGCATTTGCAGGCCAAAAAGAGAAAAATAAGAAGGTAAAAAAACTGGCTCATCACGCGAGTCGCGCCATTGTTCAAGTGAGTCGCGTGGGAACTTCAAGAATTAAACATTTCAGCACTGCTGGTTCACGCGAAGCGCGCCACATGTCACGCGACACGCGCCATTTTATTCTGTCAAGCCACGCGACTCGCGCGAGATCGCGCGCGAGTCGCGTGGGTTTGATTGTCTTTCCTTAATTAAAAGATATATGTTCTGAAATTAGGCAGAGGTTTCTGCTTTGTTACTGTAATTAAAAATACTCGATAAATAGGAGTGTTTTCTGGACTTTTACATAGAGACGGAGACCTAGCTGGGGGATACAATTGGATAAAGTTTAGAGAGTTTTATTGAAGGCAAAAACCCTAGGAATCAAGATTGGGAGTCAAAGTTCTGCATAATCATGTTTCATCCAAACGCTTTGGTGTTCTTGAAGCCTATGACTAGCTAATCATCTTATTGTGGGAAGGCCATGAACTTATGAGTTTCCTTCTGTAAATTGACTGGTAGTAAATGTATATGTTTTGTTTATTTTAGTTCTTTTCTATGCTTATATCTATCTTGTTTAGAATTGATCACTCTAGATAAGTATCGAGAATTATAATTCACAATGGACACGTTGGGGTTGTAATATCTGACATGTTAAGATTAACATTCGTTCTTCACCTAGACATAGGGATGCATGAGTGCGGAGGTTATAATATGTTCTTTGAATGCTTGAACTGATTAGTTTCACTAAGACATTAGGTTACAAACTCAGTTTAAAGGGTTAATTCACTAAGACATTAGGGATTAACTAAAATAGAAAAGACTTATTCTCCGAGTAAACATAACACGAACCCATAAGATTTATTCTTTGAACACCTAGTTTGATAGATTCGCTAAGGGTTTAGGTTTCTTTATCATCTAGAGGGTGAAATCGCTGGTTAATGCTCTTAAGAGTCTAGGATTTACGACTGTAGGAAAGATTTATCTTATGCATACTTCAAGGTTAACTAAATCAGTCAATTGAAGGAGGGAATACTTATACGGGATTGTGCCTGACCACAATTATTTCTCATTGGTAATTTTTCGACTTTAAATTTACTATTTTGTTCAATTTTCTTTCTCAATTCAACACAATCATCCAATTACTGTTGCGTACTTTTTCTGTTTCTTGTTCAATCATAATCTGTATAATTATTGCGGAATCTTTCCAATCCCTGTGGAGACGATACTTTACTTACACTTTATTACTTGTTAAACGATCGGTGCACTTGCCGTAAACATATTCGCATAAATCGCGCAACATATACCGACGAGGTCTCCACACCCCGTTATTATTATGCTTAAGCTCTGATCAAACTAAGTACGTACTTACCGAGATACATGAGGGTATTAATGGCCAGCATATGGGAGCAAAGGCTTTGGCATTAAAAGCCCTTCGTGCCGGATACTTTTGGCCGACGATGCAAGCAGACGCAGCAGAACATGTAAAGAAATGTGACACCTGTCAAAAACATGCGCGGATATTATGGATTCCACCATCCGAGTTAAAATTAATCACAGCACCATGGCCTTTCTTCAAATGGGGAATGGACCTCTTAGGACCATTTAAAGCAACGGAAGGCCAAATGAAATGGTTAATAGTGGCCGTGGATTACTTTACTAAATGGATTGAGGTCGAGCCTCTGGCTACCATCACCTCGGCCCGTGTCCAAAAGTTCTTTGAACGCAGTATTATAGCAAGATTTGGAATTCCGGCAGAAATAGTCACCGATAACGGAACGCAATTTACAGATAAAAAATTCCAGGAAATAATGGCTGGACTCCACATAAAACACCACTTTGCATCAGTAGAGCACCCACAGTCTAATGGTCAGGCGGAAGCAGTGAACAAAGTCATTCTCGACGGATTGAAAAAATGAATGCAAGAGGTCGGCCCGAACTGAGTCGAGCAACTTTATTATGTCTTGTGGGCATACAGAACCACGGCTCAAACATCCACACGGGAGACTCCATTCAGGATGACTTATGGTTGCGAAGCCATGATACCTGTTGAGATCGGCCAGCCATCTTGGAGGAGACAAATATCGAATATAGACAACAATAAGTTATTAGCTGCCGAGCTAGATATGATAGAAGAAGTCCGGATTGCAGCACATCGCCGGGATCTACACACGAAGAATATCTCGGCTCAAAAATTTAATAAAAGGGTAAAACTAAGATCCTTTGAGAAGGACGATCTCGTACTACGACGTGCGGACATCGGCAACAAAAATACCCGAGATGGGAAATTAGTACCCAATTGGGAAGGACCATATCGGGTCATCCAAAACTTGGGGCAAGGAGCCTACGTTTTAGAAACTTTGGAAGGCAAGGAGGTCAAGCGCACATGGAATGCCGACAAACTAAAGAGATACTATAGCTGAAACCCACGTATCCCCCGGTAATTAGCCCGTGATCGTGGAGTATTGTTCTTATCACATTTCCCGGCAATAAGCCCGAATCTATAAATAAATTATTTTCACCGAATTGTCTATGATCGATTCATAAGCTGGAATTTAGGCGAATCCATCAGAATCGTGATCTATGTATTCATAAGTTTCTCATTGGATAAATAAGCCGAGGAATACAAACCCGGCATAAATTTTCCATTGATACTACGAATTTCAATATATTCATGTGTTTCTCATTGGTTATGTAAGCCGAGGAATACAAACCCGGCATAAACTTTCCATTGACACCACGGATTTTCCATGTATTCACGCGTTTCTCATTGGATAAATAAGACGAGGAATACAAACTCGGCATAAATTTTCCATTGACACCACGAATTTTAACAATCTTCGAAGAATAAATAAAATCCTATCAAGGATGTTATACATTGTGCACAATTTTTTTGAGAGCCTAGTCGCTATTATGTATTAATTCGGTCTTGATCAAACCGGCGTATGTAATTATGGATAAATCATCGAGTACATCGAAAGAATTATATCCTTAAATTATTACGAAATACATCAAATAGTTGCTAGGACAGGAACTCGTTTCCAAGAATAACATTCGAACAGATTAAAACACTTGGCCGTTGGAGCCAAAGTAATATCCGAATAAGCAAATCGGCAATGATAAAGATCTTAAGCGCGATGCATTAAATAAATTGTTCAAAGTACGGAAGCAAAATCAGAAGCAGAAATTAAAAATTGTTCAAGGCAACAAAATATTACAAATTAAACCGGCATTCCGGCCCTTCATCAGTTAACTTGCTCATCCACTACTGCCTCAGGAGCTTCATCTGGGGATGTGACCTCGGGATCAGCGCATGCAATGAATTTGCCGTCCTCAACATAAGCCCGGCAATCAGTTCCTTCCAGGTTCAAGGTGATTCCCGGGTTCAAAAATTGGACTTGTTCCAAAGCATTAGAGAAGGCATCCTCGGCAACCGTCCCCAGTGTCTCCTGAAACTTGGCAGCTTCTTGTTTGGCCAGAATTACCTCTTGTTGAGATTTTTCGTAAAGAATCCTCAAGGTAGCAAGATCATTATCCAAGGCAGAGGCTTCTACTTGGGCTTTATTAGCCTCAATTATAGCGGTATTTGCGGAGGCTTTAAAGAACTCGGCATTTCTATTCGCCTCTTGAAGCTCCTCACGAAGAGAGAGAACCCCTTCATTCGCAGCCGCCAAATCTTGACGAGAAATGTTGAGCTCCTTTTCCAGCTGTTGAATTTTTCCGGATAAATTCTTGTTCTCATTGGACAATCGTCCGTTGTCATCCTGAAACTTCATATTTTCATTTCTGATTTTTTTGTACCGATAATTTAAAGAAACTAAGCTCGGCACTAGAGTAGCGCTTCGAAAGGCATGAAGGTGGAGCTGGTCGAGTTCTCGGAGGTCGTCATCCGAGAAGGGAGTCCCATCCGAAAACCGCTTGGGAGCTTTAGTATATGGGAAAAGGTCTTCTACCCCCTTTTCCCAAAGACATCCTAAGGATAAAGAAGAGCTCTTGGGGGCGGCGATGGGAGCACCGGGATCAGCAATGGCGGTTTCAGAGTTCACCATCGCATCTTCGACAACGTCGATCACAATGGGAGTAGGGGTGGCCGTCATCCTTTGATTTTCTTGCCCAGCCAAGGATGAAATCGGATCGGCAGCAATGGCATCCCCGGCTGATGCCGATGTGATTATCCTCTGGGGATCACTAGAGGTCGGGGTTACTATACGGCGTTTCTTTTTCCTCGCCGGCATTTGGTTGATGTAGTCACGGCGGGAGTCAGCGGTTTTCTCGACAGTAGTTTTCTTGGAACGACGAGGGTTCAAGTTGATGGTAGGATCTTCTTCCATCTCGGCAGCTGAAAGGCAAAGAATCGATTAGCAAAAAGAAAAACAAAATGACGAGCATGTAAAGTTTTTATACACGACCTTGAGCTTCCTGGTGCAGTTGAATTTGAACAAGAGCTGATGCCTCACTATCAGAAAGATTACATTCCTCAACTCGGTAGAAGGAAGGGGGATTAGAATGATGAGCTCGGGTCCAGTAGAGGGGAAATCTCCATTTAACACCAGGTGCTTCTGGACCCTGAAGAAAGAATGGTTGCTTGCCGGGTTCGGCTGCAACCTTGAAGAAATTATTTTTAAAGTTTTTAAAGGAATCGGTGAAGATACGAAAGAGACGACGACCGGGTCGACTTCGAAGTGAAGTCCACCCTTTCTTATTAGAAGCTTCTCGGCCTGTACGACCGGCCTGGACAAAGAAAAAGTATAGGAAAAGCAAGACAGTACAAGGTATTTGTAATTCTTCACAAAGATCCTTAAAAGATTTGACAAAAGCCCAACTATTGGGATGTAATTGTGAAGGGGTTAATTGAAGATGATCTAATAACCACATTTCAAAATCCGATAAAGGAAATCAGATGCCAAGACGCGTGACCACATCCTTACAAAAGAAAAAATAGTTAGGTTCCTTTTCCCTGGCACAAGAGCAAATAGGCTCGTCCGGGGTAGGAGGACGAATGGAGAATCCGTCTTGGTTACCTATGGGGATTGATGCTATATTTCCTGGGGTCAGAATAGATGAAGTACGAAGTACTTCGTATGTAACCCATGGAAACTTGGCAATTAGAGAAGAAGGGAGAAGGTTGGATTGAGATCCTGCCGATTGGGATTCATCTACCATTTCCACAAAAGGAACATCCATAATGACCTATGACAAAGAAAAAAGAGAAAGATTAGTAAAATACCTGGAAGTGAGGGGGGAAGACGAAGAGGTGAAGAAATGACTAGTGTCGAGTTGGACTGCGAAGCCCTGACATCCGATGTTTCAGTATTAAATACAGTTGGAATTGCTTTTCGGATTGGGTTATGTCGGCAAGCATCGAGTAAGTCATCGGCTTGATTATATTG
The DNA here is from genome assembly GCA_013407115.1 of Glycine latifolia. NCBI lineage: Eukaryota > Viridiplantae > Streptophyta > Magnoliopsida > Fabales > Fabaceae > Glycine > Glycine latifolia. The sequence goes on along the minus strand of QARZ01040799.1, from coordinate 20,133 downwards.
CTTAACACTTGCCAAATATAAAAACTCATCTAAACAATTGGAGCAGGGTTCAAATTGAATTTCAAATCATTGTTTTAGTTTTGACCCAACAGAACCTGAAGGAACAATATGAACAAGGTTTGAAGAGGAAGAAATGTCAGGGGATGTTCTAGGGGTTTCTAAGGGAGTATTATTCTTCTGATGCAGGGGCAAACCTAATCTGGAATGGTCAGAAGGTTTTAAGGTTTTAGGTTTGGGATTACTAAAACCTGGAGAAGTTTTTAATAAATCCTTTTTCTTCTCTTCATCAGAAATGGGAAGACCCCAAAACCAAAATGCAGATTTAGGGGGAACATTCTTGTGAACAAACGCTTCCTCCTCAGGAGAGAGCTTCATTACTAAGATGAAGGAGAAGGAGGAAAAAGCAAAGAATGCCCAGGTAAGGGAAATAACTAAGGAGACAAATATTCAAGAATCGAAGAAAACAAAGGAAAAATGAAAAAGGAATATAATATAAATTGGAAGAAGATGTAGTAAATACCTGGAAAAAGAACTTCGAGTTAAGCTTCAAGGAATGCAGAAACACAAGGAAGAACACAGCCAAAGGAGCGTATAAGGTGTTAAGGGGATAGGAATGTGGATGAAGATAGGCAAAATGAAGGAAATACTTGTAAATAGTGGTAACCGCCAAAAATCTCCTTGTGAAACGTTTCAAAAAATGTGGTTTACAAGATATGATCAGACACTGAGGGGCATTGATGATATTTCCCAACTCATACAAGGGGCAAATCAGGAAGACATTACCAATCTCATGATGGAAACGTGATAAATAGAAACGGCGCATTAAATGTTGAGTAAGGAATGTCGCCAAGGAAAAGGTGAAAAGACAACCCCTCGTCTTTTCAGATAACTCCAGAATAGATTAGAAAGCCGAGACTTTTATCATGACACACCTCAGTTCCCAAGGGAACTCGGGTAAAACCAATAGATTACGAAAATAAACAGCTCGGATACAGTTAAGAGATCGGACTGTGTTAACACCTATAGATACATGTCTCGGCAGTGGAGCAAGCAACAATATCTCGGCGAAGGATAAGTAGAGCCAAACTCGGCTAGAAATAAGCTCGGCATCGGTAGAAAGCGCCTCGTCCCGATTCGAATTAATTATCTCGGCATGAGATAACAATAATAACCTACGACGATCTGAAGATTTTGGATTTAATATAGTTCGGACCTATCCATTTGATACATCCCGATCATCCAGAGTGCTAGATAACCGGGCTGTGGGGCATCTGTTACGGATAGGCCATTCAAATATTTAAATGTTGCAACCACCAAAAGATAGAAGATAAACAGAAGATATAATCACAACCAATGCCGTTCATATATTAGATAATCTGAATATCTTTACAAAAGATAATGGGCCTGAACAATATCTTTCCAGGATCCAAGTATCATCTTATAAATACAGCTTCATTCATGGTGAAAGGTACACAACAATTCTGACTCTCTCTTTTCCTTTTACACTGCACACACAGCACACCACTTGTGTTGTTTCCGGCAGTGATCATCTTCTTGGGGGTGTTTCATCTCCATAGGCATCTTCAGAGAGGGAGAGTTTGATCCCATAGCAAATCCCAGTAAACTTTGCTGGGTACATTCTATTTCTCACGAGCAGAACAAACTCATTTCCTACGATCAACCTTAGGGACAAGGCTGATTTTTCAGCAAGCGGTGATGATGGGAACTAAGATTCAAGTTAGTTAGGAAAGGATCCATTAATGGATTAGAGGTAGTTAATTATTAGGAGTACATGTGATAGAAAATAGCTGATTCTGTATTAGCAATTTTGTATAGAAAGCAGCTCTATGTTAAAAATTGCATGATGGCAGTTATGTATAGGAAACAACTGCTGCCAGTTATGTATTAGAATGTATCTGATAATAGGCCGTGTAATTATGAAGTGTGTAGTTATTTGCAACTTGTGGACATAGCATATTCTCTACAGGAGACTTTTGTTTCCTGGGACGTCAAGTGTATTATTGTATTGTGCGTGATTTTAGTGTTCAATATTATATTTTATCAATTTATTATGAATTCATCTCAAACAATTGTAGATCATGACTTATTTTTTATGTTATTAAGAAAAAAGGGCAGAGCTTATGAATAAGTGTGTCCACTTCTTGACAAATAAGCACTTATTTTAACAAATAAGTTCAAACAAACTGTCCCTACATTTATTGGACAACTTCGCTTAATACCAATTGGTTTTAAGATGAATCTAACAAATATGAACCGAATTTATATTTTGTTGGGGTCTCTATATCACCTGTTCCTGTCTTTGCCTGGAAACAACATGCTTGGAGGATGCTTACTGCACCTAGATAGGGAGTTTGACCAAGGGTGACACATTGACCTTAGAGTAGTGTTGTGGACAAATTTAACGATTGTATAACAGCTGTCTCTGATATATTCCTCTGTCAGATCCAGCACAGAGATGATTGAAAACCAACCGCGGGGGGTATTAGGTCAAGTTTCAACATGATTGACTCACCTAACAACTACAAAGCCAAAGTTTCAGGAATGGTTACATGGATCAAATGACATCATTTGGAATGGTTAAAAACCAATGTTTCAGGAATATTATTTGGCCTGATATCTACCTTGATGCTATAATGTCTTTTTTGGTCTTCCTCTTCTCCTTTTTACAGGACTACAAATCATGCAATATGATGAACTCATCTAAGCTGTCACTAAAAAATAGAACCTGCTCCCCAGCCTATATGATGATTATGGAATGTCAATATTCAAATTTAGATAAATTATTTTTTACTCTTTTATTTTCTTCTTTATATATATTTTATCTTCATATCTGTGAATTAACTTAATTGTTTTGTAACTTTCCTTGGGGGATGTGCAGAAGGGTGCTTTCAGTGTTGCTGCAAAGACAAATGCACCAGTTGTACCAATTACCTTTATTGGAACTGGTCAAATCATGCTTGCAGGAAAGGAGGGTATAGTGAACATAGGTTCTGTGAAAGTGGTTATACATAAACCTATTGTTGGAAAGGATCCTGACATGTTATGCAAAGAGGCTAGGAAGACAATAGCAAGTGTGCTAACTCAAAGCTGAGAAATATACTACATATGAGTTCTTTTAATTTCAACACGAGAAACGCCCCCTCCCCCTCCTGCCGTGAAGTGAACTGATGTAATAACCTAGGTTTATAATTAAGAGAAAAAGAAAGAAAGTTTAAAATTTGCTGAATTCCGTCAGAAAAGCGTTAGCGACGGATTTTGCGACGGAATTAGCGACGGATTTTGCCTGTGAATAGTGCCACGCTAGTAGCGTGGGAATCCACGCTAGTAGCGTGGGAGACGCGCCTGGTTGGCGCGGTTAGCGCGGATTATGGCGCTATTAGCGCCAGAATGGCCCTGGAAGCCATTTTTTTCGCATTCTTGGCGCTAATAGCGTGGGGATGGCGCTATTAGCGTGGGAACGCGGGCTGGGGGCCTATAAAAGGCCCAGAAGCTCGAAAAATTGGATATTTTCTTCCTCCTTCTTCCCAAACCTCCATTGATGAGTTTGAGAGCTTCGTATCTCCTCCATCTTTCATCTAAACACCTCCGACCCAACTGAGAAAGTGATTGGAACCCCGAGAGGAGAGAAAACCCCCGATTGATTCTTGAGAATAGCTGAGAAATAGTGAGATTTGATTTCTCTGAGAGAACCTTTGAGAGCTCAGAATTTAGAGGCAAAGGAGGCCTTGATTGAGCAAGCTACCTTAGGGAAAGCGATTCCCTGGTGTTTCTGAACATCACAGAGGTAAGAAATTCGAGCTCTAACTGTTGGTTCTGTGGATTGGATTTTGTGATTTTGGGGTTATCTTAAGGGGTGTTTTTGGAGGTGTTAGAGCCGTAATTAGGTTCGGACTCTGTAGAGTTTTATGCTCAGAGGACTATTCTAAGGAAGTTAGAGCCTTGAATCATCATTACTGATGAAGTTTGATTTTGGCTCTGAGTATGTATGAGCAGAGATAAAAGACTAGTATTATGACTAGTATGAACCTTAGAGCAGTTGACAAAGTTGCTCAGGAGACTATATAGATGAGATTGACCGGTTGAAACTGGTGATAATGAGAAGTTGGGTTTAGGCTATTGTAAGCAGAGATATGCCTTATATTAGCCTGGTTAGAGTCTTAGTAGAGGCTCTGAAGCCTTGTGTGGGCTAAGTAGGACCCTTGTGAAGGGTCTGAGATCACTTGTACAGTGATTAGTATATGTTTAGAGAAAGGATGATAGTTTCCTTTCGTTTGAACGGTTTATGATCGTATTTGATGTGTTATATGCTGGTTCTTGTGTAGGACGTGAGCTTGATAGCTCTGGTGGTGTTGACCACGAAGCCGGGAGAGCCGGTGATCTATCTAGAGCAGGTAAGCTCTTGGTCCTTAATTGTGTATCCTCTGCTGCGTTCCACCATATATCCGCTGGGATTATGGTTATGATATGTGTTTATGCTAGTAGAGGAATGTGTATAATGCTGTGAATTAATGGTAGATATTGTCTGAACCCTATGAAAGGGTAGCTGATGTTTTATATTTGATCTGCTATGCTTGAAATGTGAACTGAACCCTGTGATGGGGGATTGATATGCATGGCTATGATGTGAGTAAATTGTGGCATGACTGGTTGAATGTGAAACCTGTATATGTAAGTTGTGCTTGAATAGTATCCTATTGTAGTAGGATAGATGATTGAGATTGAGAAAGACCTGGTGAGAGATGAGCCTGTGATATGGAGGTAGCCTCCTACGTGGAGATGTTCCCATATACACAGAGGCAGCCTTTCCCAGGCAATTGTATTGAGTTAGAGGATGAGATGGCCCTGTGATACATGGAGGTAGCCTCGTGATAAGAGATGTGCCTATGTACATAGAGGTAGCCTCACCAAAAAGGAGATGTACCTATATATATATATAGAGGAAGCCTTCGCTAGGGATACATGCAAGAGATGTGCCGAGTATATGCAGGTAGCCTCCCTGTGAGGAGATGTTCCTATATACTTAGATGTAGCCTCTGCATGACAGTGATTGATGTGATGAATGGCGTTATGCCATGAGTATGCCTTGATTTTGGCTGATGGATGTGTATAGCCTGATTGTGGCCAGGAGTATTGTGCATTGATGTGCCTGATGATTGAATTAGTGTTTTACTAATGATGATTGTGATTGTAATCGATATATATAT